>RJWJ010033991.1:0-17536 GCA_004363605.1 Indri indri | reverse complement strand
GCAATCATGTGACTAAATTTTTGCTGATGAGATATAAATAAATAGGAGTCTTCACTAGAGCATCTGTGCAGACTGCCCAAGAGAGTTGACACAGGACTTTTTCCTGTTATTTTTTTTCTCCCCTCTTTAATTTCGTGAAGTGAAATGTGTACATAGTTGAACAGCAGCCAACTTGGACATAGAATGCCTTGAAAATGGAGACCGCATGCTAGGATGATGAAGGAGGAAGTCTAGGTCTCCTGTGATCATTAAGGCCGTTTTGTCACACAGGGTTACTTACTTCCGAATTTTTGTTTCCATAAGAGAGGACTAAACTTCTATCATAATACTGCTATTATTTTCTTTGTGTGTTTGTTTTGAGACAGGGTCTTGCTCTGTCATCCAGGCTGGAGTGCAGTGATGTGATCATAGCTCCCTGTAGCCGCAAACTCCAGCTCTCAAGCGGTTCTCCTGCGCCAGCCTCCCGAGTAGCTGGAACTACACTTGGCTAATTTTTCTATATGTTGTACTAACAGG
Source organism: Indri indri (assembly GCA_004363605.1). Taxonomy (NCBI): domain Eukaryota; kingdom Metazoa; phylum Chordata; class Mammalia; order Primates; family Indriidae; genus Indri; species Indri indri. The sequence goes on along the minus strand of RJWJ010033991.1, from coordinate 17,020 downwards.
GTCTCGTTATTGCTTAGACTGGCCTCAAACTCCTGGCCTTAAGCAATCCTCCCACCTCAGCCTCCCAAAGTGCTGGGATTACAGGCCTCAGCCAAGACTGCTATTTCGTTATTTATTACTGGATAAAACATAACTAGTACATCAAATGATTATTATAACAGAGTAAACATCTTGTAAGATAAAGGAGATAGAAATAAGTAGTTCCAATATATATTTTATTTAATTAAGAGACTTTTTTTTAAAACAATTTTAACCTTCAAAAAATAGAGGGGAAAATATAGAGCTCCCTTGTTTCCCCTATCCTCCTACCCTCCCCACAGAGTCTCCTATCATTAGCATCTTTCAGTAGCGTGGTACATTTTTTACAGTAGATAAACCAATATTGGTGCATTATTAACCAAAGATTGTAGTTTACACTCAGGTTTACTCTTTGGGTTGTACATTGTATGGATTTTTACAAATGTATAGTACCTGGTCAATATACTTTTAAATATAGGGCTTAATCAAAATAACAAAAATATTAGACTAAATGTTATATTTATTTGTGTGTTTATTATATATGTTATCTCTCTCTATTACAATATAAGGTCCTTAGAAGTAGATTCTTCTCATGTTTTGTTTACTGTTGTATTTGTAATACCAAGAGTGGCTTCTTGCATGGAATAGATGCTCAGTGAATATTTATTGAATACACAAATGTGAATTTGAAAAGAAATGTTGAAAATTCTTGAAACAGAGTTGGTATTTTCTAATGCAAAATCAAATGAGACTGGTACAAAACATTTTAAACTATATTTAAAAATCACAGAAATTTTGGCATGATGAAGAAAGAAAGAGGGGAAGAAAATAATTACAAAACGTAATTGAGTTCACGGAGTATAAAAAAATTATTTAGTACAGATAAAATAATGTATAAATTTAATCTTAATTGTCAGAGGGTGAAAGAAACCACTATAGGAATTGAAAACAGTAGTAAATATCCAATAGATGTAAAAATATGATGAAACTGGTTTGATGAAGCCAGTGTATCAGAGTTTCGGTAGGAAAGAAATGGTACTCACAAATATTCTAAAGCTGAGTAATTTGAGGGGAGTTGAAGTATTAATAAAGGTGTGGGGCAGAGTTTAAGAGATGGAGCTCAGGATAATACAGTGCTCGGGTATAGTAGCAACAAGGAGTTATTTCCGCTTCTTATCCTTAAAGGGCTAAGGGAAAGGGGTGGGGGGTGGTGGGGGAGAGAGAGAGAGAATGAATATCAATCACTGTATGGAGAGGACCACCTGGCAAGAACTCTCTCTTTTTTTTTAAGACTGGCATAGCCAATGCAAAGAGATATGGCAGGAGGGAGTTGGAGAACCAAATACCTCTAACTCTCTGCCCATTCTCTGGATCTCCTCTCAGTATCTCTTTTCGTTGAAACCTTATTGTAAACTGGAAAGTAATCAATTCATTGATGTGGCAAATAAGTGTCAACCTGCAAATAGGATGCAGACTTGCAAATAGGATGCATGTCATGCATAACATAACATGAATGACATGCATAACGTAACATTTTCTGTCCTGGCATTTTCATCTGTCATAAAACATTGTTACCACAGTTAACAATAATCTGTTGTACATCTGAAAATAGCTAAAAGAGAATAATTTGATTGTCACTAGCACAAGGAAAAGATAAATATTTAAGGCAATGGATATCTCAATTACCCTGAATTGATCTTTACACATTGTATGATGTATCAAAATAATCATGTAGCCCAAAATATGTACATATATTATGTATATAAATAAAGAAATATTCTTGTTCTTTGGGTGTAGATTTTTGTATTCTCAACACAGAGGATACACAGCATCTCATTAGCTACCACATCCAGTGGGATACTGGCAATTGGATCACATTTTTAACTGAAATGTAAAATATTCACTATTGGTATTCTTATTGTAAAATGGTAAATAAAAAAGAGGAGAAATAAATAAAGTAACATAAAACATGGCTATGGTAGATGATTATAAGGCTTAAATTGATATTCATAGCTTCTTTTCTACCACACACTCTGTTTCCTTTACCCTCTGCTAATACCTAGGAAAAACCTGATTCTTTATCTGGCTAAATGACTGAAATTTCTGTAATATCTGAGTCCTTGTGAGCATTGTCTTTATATAATTTCGGTATTTTTCCATTAACAAAGAATACTGGGCAAGGGACCGTAACATGTGCCCTAGTGAATCTCTGGGTTCCAGGCATAGTCATTTTACTACCAATGTATAGCAGAGTAGTTAATTTTCTGCTTAAAATTTGGGACTAACTAGCTACCTAATTTAATGAGCCTCTTCTCTGTTCATTGGTTCAGTGGCATGAGGAATGTTTAATGGTCAGAGAACTATCTTGTCTTCCAAATGAATGATTTCACTGCCATATTCCATGGCGGAAGCATTTCTCCCTTACACAATGGAACCTCCAAACCTATGAAACCTAGTGGATTCTCCAATATAGCAGTAAGAAGGTTTATGTCTACCTTAAATCCCTTGGTTTGTTGATCTATATTTCTGGCTATGGAAGAGACAGCATCATATATTGGCTACTGGCTATGTTATAAGCTGAATTATTTAGGAAAGCACTCCAATCTTGTAGGAAGTTGTTTGCCAGCTGGCATTGAAATTGAGCATTCCACGGGTCATAACATAATTCTGTCAGACCAGCTGCTTTTGGATTATGGAGCATATGGTAAAATGATGCTATGGGTGTGACCCCTTGTCTGTACTCACTTTGTCACACAATCTGTCCCTTTATCAGAAATGATGTTTAAGTGGAAAGTCATGGGAATGGATAAGACTTCTGGCAAATCCCTGTGAACAGGGTTTGAAATATCTTTGCATGAAATGTCTTTCCCCCAAGGGGGAAAAAAATCTCTGCCTTCTCCATGACAGAAAGTTTCTTATATAACAATGATAGCTATTTTTTTTTTTCTGTTGAATAGACTCCCAGGTAAATGGGCACATATTGGTCTAGCAAATATATAATATATACAATTATGACCACTTTGGCCACGTTTTGCCTCTAACAATTGCCTCAAATACACAGCATAGAGGGGTGTGCAGTATGCAAAGTAATCTTGGTTTCCACATAAAATGTTATACCCTAGTGAGCACAGAAAGAATTGAGGGTATAAGGATTGCTTATTACTATGAAAGCAAGCCATTACTAGAATCTGACTGCAGGCAGATTTTCTGAGTGGAAATAAATAGTTACCTACAGGCTAAAAAGTCTCTGAAGAGAGACTAAACTGGCTGCACTAACAAGGATAGCTCCAATATTTGTTTTCACTAGTGAACTGTTTTCTGTTGACAATTCTAGTATTACTTCATTGAACGTATTTTCTTGACTTTGGAGGTAAAGTCGATTCTTATAAGATTAAGAGTTGAGGTTAATAATGATAGAACAATCTATGCATCAGAAGGAACCTGTGGAAGAAAATACAGTATACTTTCTGAGTGGTGAAAAGAATAGCTATTAAATTTATGTCATTAGAATTACGTGGAAGATGAAAAATTGGGGCATTAATTAGATTTAAAGCAGAAACTATAGGAGAAAAAAAAAAACAGGAAAGTTTTGCCTTTCCTTAGGTGATAGAAAAAGGTGATGTAAGATGAAAAATAATATGGTGAAAATATGTGAAAAAACAAACCTGACAGGCCAAGTGATCACAAAGAGGTAGCAAAATATGTAATGATTATAGCAAACAGTAAGTTAAAGGGAAATAGACAAGATGATTTATCAGAAGGTTGATTCTGTTTTATTATTTTGGGTGGAAACTGTCTACTTTGTTCTGTCATCTGCTTGAAATTGCCGTTGAGTCATTACTCTCATGTTCTGAGTTTTGTCTGCTTCTAGAGGATTTCTGCACATTCTCAACCTTAAGTGTTCCAAAGGAACAGAAGCAAAAAGTCCAGACAAAATGGCGATTTTTTTTAAAAATAGAGATATATAAATCTAAGGATTAACTTGTTGAAGTTTTACAGTTATACTAATTGTTAGCAGTACAGTTGTAAGGCCATGTCCACAGAAACTCAAGGGAGGTTTTGCCTTGATGCCTTTTTCAAGAAGTAAGCTTATATGTTCCAGGACATGCAGAGACTTTTTAGTGGATAATTTGGAAAGGCCAGTAGCACCTGTTGGTAATGGGACTGAGTGTCTCTAACAGTATTTAGTCACATTATCTTGCAGTCGTGAAAGGACGTGTATCAGAGTTGAAATTCCAAATGCATGGTGTGCTCTGTTAGTAACTAAAAATTGGATAGCTTTGGGAGGCCAGAGGGAGGCCCGAGGGAGTGAACAAGCAATTCTAAACAATGTCAGTGATAAAATATTTTTCTCAGAAAAAGAAAAAAATGAAACAAACTCCTTTTTGCTTTAAACTCTAAATAATTGTTGTTGTTTTGCAGGAAGTATATACAATCTTCCTTCTCTATCCGTGGGGGATTGATTCTAGGACCTCCTGTGGATACCAAGTTCAGTGGATGCTTAAGTCCCTATTATAAAATGGCATAGTATTTATATATAACCTATGCCCTCCCCCAAATACTTTAATCTCTGAATTACTTAGGATATCTACTATAATATAAATGTTATGTAAACAGTTGCTATACTATGTTTTTATTTGTATTTTTTACTGTATTGCTATTTTTTAATATATATTTTTGATTCATGATTGTTTAAATCCATAAATGTGGAATCCATGGATATTGGAGGCCTGCTCTGTGTGTGTGTGTGTGTGTGTGTGTGTGTGTATATATATATATATTTTTTTTTCCTAGAGTAAAAGTTCAGGAACAGAAAATTTTATTGGATTATATGAAGAAGATATGACCTCAGAAAAATAATATTTTTTTCTGACAGAATTTCAATTTCTCCTTGAGTCTTTCTGCCCTTTCTTAGGGAAGGTATTTAACAAAAAGTATCAGCTATAGAACTTTGTTTTTTGTGAATGGAAATAGGACAATTATGTATTTTGTTAAAGAAGAGTAATAAGAAAATATTAAATTCTTAGGTCTTGATTGCAAATTTGACAAAATAAAATGGGGCTTCAGTAAACCCTTGGGGCGTATCAGTCCAGTACTATTGTTGATTCTCCCATGAAAAGGCAAACAAATATTGATTGTGTGGATCTAAGTGCAAAGTAAGGAAGGAAGAACAAAAGTCTACTAGTTGACCAAAAGTTTGTGGCCCCAGGAACAGAATTGCCTTTGAGTTATTATCCACGGTGAGTAAAACATCACAAACCTGTTCCATGGCTCATAAACCCAAGGAACTTTTTTAACTGTCCAGAACAGGTAAGTTAAAGTTCTAATAAAAAGAATTATAAGTCCCCTGTTTATGAAGTCTTCCACCATACGTGTCAATCTTTTTTGTTTAGGTGCAGTTGATGTTCTAAAGATTCATGAATTGAAGCATTTTCATGTACGTCTAGAAAAAGAATGTGAGAAGAGCTTTTGACTTTACCACCAAATTTCCATAGTTTTCTCCCTATCAAGATTTTGGAGTGGTTTCACAGAGAAGTAACATATATTGGCTAGTAAGAGGGCCAAGTGTTAATTTCACTTTTTTTAAAGGGAGAGTTTGAGAGGCACTTTAAATCTCTACCACCTGAAGTAGTCTTATGACTCAGAGTAAGTGGTACAAAGAATGATATGATTATAATTCTAATTAATGTCCAGTAGAAAGTCATTAATCCTTGCTTTAAGAGAATCATTGGACATTGAGCACTATAATCCTGCTTGGAATGCATTCATATTCCCTAAGGAAAGGGGCTTCTATTGCTTTTTTAGGATGTGACGATTAATTTTCCACTGGCCATTTTATCCATAATCTAAGCAAGTGTTTCTGTAGAAAGAATTGTATGTTGTTGTTTCTCCTTAAGGGAGGGGCAGATCTATTAAACTGCTTTATTTGGAAGACAATAATTTTATCTTAAGCTTTATTTTCTTAAAAATATTTTTCTTTCTAATGTCTCTTGATATTGTGAGGCCAAATGGTGAAATTCATATAGTGAGGCAATCTGCCAGCCTATCTTTTATTTACATATCAGAACTGTAATTTCTGGTTTTAAGCCACCAATAAAGTAGTGAAAAGGGCCATGAAAACAATCAGCATCACAGGCTATCCCTAAAGACAGTCTCAAGATTATTATTAATTCTAGGGACTTGCCCTTTTGCCATTTTCAAGACTGGATTAATGTCCAGTCTATTTTTGGCAGAAAAAACAAGCAGTTTTTTAAAAATGTTCTATCCAATGTGCTCTGAGATATACTAATTAAGTAAAGTTTCCTTCATTATTTTCAATATTGTATCAGTGTATTACCCCCAACCTTCATATGTTGGAAACTTAATCCCCAATGCAACAGTGTTGGGATGTGTGGACTGACAGGAGATGATGTGGTCATGAAAGCTCTGCCCTCATTAATGGATTAATGGTGTTTTTCTGGGAGTCAATTTGTTATTATGAAAGTAGGTTTGTTATAAAAGTGAGTTCAGCGCCCTCTTGCTCTCTCTTGCCCTTTCGCCTTCCACCAGGTGATACCATAGCAAGAAGGCCCTCTCCAGATGCTAACACCTTAATATTTCACTTCCTAGCCTGCAAAACTGTGAGAAAATAAATCTCTGTTCTTCCTAAATTTCCCAATTTGTGGCATTCTGTTATAACAGCACAAAACAAAGACAAGGGATGTCAGTTGTGCACTATCTCTAAGTTGAGGGGCCTTGTGGTCTATATTAAGTATCCCAGGTGAATCTCGTTGGCACCTCTTCATTAGAAAGCCTTGGCACCAAAGCCCATCAAAAACGCATCTGTAATTGAACAAAGTAGACTTATTACCTTACTGCAGCAAAGAGCAATGTATCAGACAAAATGTGGGGCATCTTAGTAAGGATGAGTTGGAGAGGAACGATTGATAGCCTAGTTATGCTTATAATTTATGTCTAGGAAGTGGGAGGAACCAAAACAGAATAAGCATTTTAATTGAAGGGAAAAAAAAGGAGTAGTCAATCATGTTAGTTAAAAGAGGGGGATGTTTGGTTACTTTGTGGTTGTATGCTGTACTTGGAATTATTTGTGTTCATATATGATTTTGGCGTGATCTTCTTTTCGTATCATTTTATCATGGTCATGGATTGATTTTGTCTGATTAGTATTGATATTTGGAAAATTGCTCATGTTCAATAAAGAATGTAAAGTATTACAGTCTCACCACGGATCCCTACAGGTCAATATACCTTGCTTGCCATTCCGTCTTACTGAGGTTATTGTCCCTTCTTTCTCCTTGATGGTTAATAATTCCCACCAGTCCTCTGCCACTTTGGCTTGTGTTATTCTCACCGAGATCATGGAACTGAATCCCATTTTATTATCCCCACAGTAACATCTTTCCTAAATTGTAAACCTCCTCCATAGCTTTTCCAAATACAAATGTCCACTCATTCATTCAATAATTAAATTTTTAATGGCTCGATAAAGGGTGTGTTTTCTCTGCCCTCCCAAAGGGTGTAGTTAGGAGTGCTTGATCAAACTGAATGTAATAAGCTTCTTCAAATATTCCTATATTCCTGAGCCTTTGAAGTTCTTTCTATAGCTTAAGCCAGGACATCTCATTGATTCTAGACCACTATTGAATTCAGGTTTTAATTAGCCAACCTACCCAATTATTTACCACTCTCTTGTGCAGCAGAGAATCCCATGTCAATATATGAGGCACAAATCAAGGTTATATTCTATTCTTCTTTTTCTAATACTCTTAGGATTTATTCTGACACAGGCTCGCCTGTTGATACGTACTGATGAATTCTGTAAATTTTTTATATAGAGGCTATCTATTTCCAGAGCTGGTCTTGTACCTTCCTGTTTTATGTTGGGATCTTCTGCCGTATGTTGGGATTTTGTTATGAGGCTAGAAATAATGGCAATGGTAGGGTAGGAATTTTGTGAGTATCTGAAATTCCCTTGAGAGGGAACTGCATTTGGCAAAGCAATAGAAAAGCTTTTTTATGTTTGGGAAGGCTAACTTGTTCAGATAAAGTAGGAGGATGGGCTGCCTTGACTGGCAAGAAAAGTTAAAAGAAGTTCAGGTTTCTTATTCTAATATATGGTAATCCACGTACCCCCATACCAATTCTCCTTCATCACTAGGGCATTCGTCTTAATGTGAAAACCTGCAAGTGTTTATATTTTAACTTCACAGCAATTGTAACCAGGCCCTGGATTGGATCCTGGGACTATAGGAGGCAAGGCATTTCTTTAAAAATGTCATAGAATCCTTCTCATTTAATTTTTCTTTTCTTGATGTTCTTTCACAGGTACAGTCAAAATAGGTCATCTGACACTACTATCTTTATTATTTCTGTTTTCCTCATAACAACTAGCTGTCACAGACCCTTGACCACCAAAGGCTTTTGCCTGCATCTGTAGTTTATTCCATGCCACCACTGTTGATAATTTGAATAACTGTAATGGCTACTTGATGCAGTAGATTATTAATGTCCTATTTTCTTCTGGGCAAGGGAAATATTCTGGTATTCTTCAAAGATAGAAGCTGAAATAAATAACAGTTTCTATTTTGAGAAGATACCCAGCATAGTCAGCAAAAATAAAGCAAGCAAAGAATGAAAGTAACTACAGAAAAATAAAAAGTAGTATAAAAAACAAATTAAAATGAAAGTGGTAAATTCTTGTTTATCAATTACTTCGCTAACTGCAGGCAGCCACCCTTCCCATCCACTCCTTTCTAAAAAGACTGACATCCTTAGATCAGTGAAAACGCAAACCAAATTCTATAATGCTTATAGAAGAAAGATGAGAAAATAAAGATTGAAAGGGAAGGTATTTAAGAAAAACATGCTGGAAAATTTAAATAAAAATAAAGTTGGAGTCACAAAAACACAGTAAAGACTTCATGGATAAAGCACAGAATAAAAACATGCAGGAAATGATGTGGAGGTTAAAAAAACTAAAGTCAATGAAGATCAAAATAAGGAAGAAGATGTAACAAACATAGGATCTACGCACAAAGCAAAATGGCACCTAAAGTAAAAGCAAAAATCCTAGAAACAGAGGACTTAATTGTTTTAAACCTTGAACACCATTAAAACACTTAATTTTAATTTTTAAAAAAGCCTAATACCTTCCAGAATGCCTAATAAAATGGACTAAAAATAGATAAAAAATGTAGAGGCATGTAATATGCATAAACCTTCACCCTCCAGAGAATAATTATGTTAACAAATTCCCCTATTAGCAATTTTACAGGTAATATTTTGTGGTTGTGATACAATTATACTAGAAGTCAATAATTTTTTTTAAAAAAGACAGAGAAACTATTTGTATGAAAAAAATAGAAATATTTTCTTAAATAACCATCTTATCAAAGAACAGAACAAAATTATAAAGTATGTTATGGAAATCAGGAAATATTACCAAAGAGAAAATCAAAGCTAAAATGTCAAATTATCTAGAAAGTAATGAAATAGAAAACATATCATAGGAAAATATTAATGTAAGGAACAGTACCAAGTCAGTTTCTGGAGAAAAAGCAAATACTTAAATGCCTTTGATAATTTTTAATAACAATGAGAATAAATGAACTATCATTAGTAAGCAATAGCAACTACAAATTAAGCATTTTTGGTGAAATTTAAATTAATGAGCCAGGAAATAGTTAACAAGAATGAAACTGTTCATTCAGTCAGCAAGTGTTCCCAGGGTACCTACTATGTCCCAAACACTTGCCAGACCTTGGGAAATAACTTTGAATAAGAAAGAGAAAAACTCTGGCCTCATGGTGCTTTGCATTCTAGTGAGGAGGAGCAAACTATTATGGAATTAAATTGAAAAAAGAATTTGGGAGTGTAGAGTTGTATTTTTTTTTTTTTAAAGATGGTCAGTAAATATGTCAAGTATATCTCCAGAAGTCAAATGCATTGGAGTAAAAGCTATTTGGAAAAAGCCAGGCAACTATATGGAGAATGTGTGTTCCACTAATGAGCACTGTTCTAAAGAATAAAAAATAGCAAGCTAATTCTTTAAAAAGACTTAAAATTTTCAAATAATTTCAAAAATCATTAAGTTTAAAATTCAAAAAATAATATTGAGAAAGCATAAATACATCAGAAGTAGGGAAAAGAAATACAGTCATTCATAATGAAGATACTAAAATAATTCTAAAGTTACATGAAATTATGTGCATACTTACAGCTATAAATTCAAAATGGATGGATGATTTCCTATAAAAGTACAAATAACCCACACTAATACAATACAAATAGAAAACAAGTAGAACAATAAACAGAAGACACCATAAAGTTTTCCCAAGTATTTTAAAAAGGCAAAAAGATGAGAGGTTTAACATTTGTTTTTCTGACTTTGAAAGTAAAAATTTACATAAAAATGTATTTTTAGAAGTTACATAAACATTGGTTTGTTTTAATCTCAATAAAAATCAATATTCTAGAAAGTTAGAGTAATATAAAGGTGTGAAACTGACATGGGAAAATGAAAAGATCCCTTGAGCAAATAAAGACACTATAAAGAAGAGGTGATGTTCTCAATGTTTTTTAACTGGTAGCTATCACCACTTTAAATATTCATCTTCCATTGCACCTCTAGGAATTTATTCCACTTGTATCTTTCTCCAAAGATATAAGTACAAAAGTTTCATTGCAGCATCCCAAAAGTGATGAAGATATATTCATCTGTTACAAAGACTTGTGAGAAGTCCATCCATATGAACATCCATGAATAATAAGCAATTTAAGCATAGAAATATTTCTAAAACCTATTCTCTAGTTAGTACAGATTATGCAAAAATAATTATACACACTAATTGAAATAGAAAAAACTGTACTTATAAATTAATTATTAACATGCATTGAAATTCTAGAAGATTGCACAAAATTCAGAACACATCTTAGTGGAGGTAGAGGAAAGCAGATACTTTAAAGCTTAATCTTTACATTTTTCTACTGATATTTTAAAATTTTTAAATGAGAACTAATTATATAACTGAAAAAAGACAGTAATTAAAAAGAAAATCAAAAAGCTGTAGGCTAATGCAAATAATTGAAATGATAAAAATGATTCAGACCCGTTGACTCTATACAATCTAGTGAAAAACCTTCTCATGCAAACCCTGTGCTTTTAAATATTCTTTTGATAAAAGAAGTTGATGCTTATAAAAAATACAAGCATGAATATTCCAGCTTAAGTTAAATTTGTTAAGAACTCTCATGACTGTCCAAATGAGCAACATGAGGAATTAAATGCTGGACATAGCTCAGGAATAACTGCTTAGCATATGCTATCCTTGCATAATGAAAATCATTTCGCAGTAACAAATAAAAGTGTTACTGAGCCATTATGATAATATTTGAGTTTTAGAGATTATTGAAATTTGTGATCCTTCTTGTTTGTCTTTTGAATTTGCAAATGATTCTATTTTTATTTGAAGTGAAATATTATTATTAATGCAACAGTGGATTTATAGAGGAAATTTTAAAAGCCTATGCAATAGTGAGCATATTAAGAGTGATTGTTATCAAATAAAGCACCACCACACTTCACTAGCAGCAGTTTATTTTTTTCTGCTTCTTTTTTTTCCTATGGACATCAATATAGAAAATGAGATCAAGTTATCAAAAGTATCATAAAATGCCACTGGAAAATGGGAAGGTAACATTATTACTATATATCACTAGTACTCATTTGTTAAGGCAATAGGAAATGCCCAGACTCTCAATTTATTTTAAATAATTTTGCAAAACAAGTCTACGTTTCCTACCAAATAACTGTAATTTAAAACAAAATACAATGGGCATAATAATTAATGCCTCGCTTTTCATCCTAAATTGAACTACTTAAACTTTTTTATTTAAATAACTTTTGATTCTAGCCAAAAATACAGTCTGTCATTTATTGCTATTTAAGATTTACTATAACAAAAAAATTACAAACAAAAAATTATGACAGATAGAAATTTTATTTTCTTTTCTGTCTTGTACAACATGGACAAGAATAAGGGCTCCATGGTGGTTAAGGGGATATTCATGACATGTCTAGACTTTTAACTTAGAGGTCTACCTTTCCTAAAGTGTTTCCCAGATTCACATGGTCAATTTGGTCTTTGACCAAAGGTAAAAGGAAAATATTGAGGAAGAGGAGAGCATGCTCTTTTCTAATGAGGGCACAAAGGAAATTGCATGCAATTTTTTTTCTCACATTCCGTTTGCAGAATGTGTTCACAGAGATTAGCCAGAACATAGCTGAATGAGATGCTGATAAATGCAGTCTCTAGCTGGGATTTCAGGTAATCAGCTACTTTTCAGGATTTTTATTATGGGAAAATGGTACCAGCTTTTTGTGGAAAAAAAAAAATTTCACATCATGCAAGAATAATAACTATGGTACCATTGGGATTGTAACCAGCATATTAAATTAACAGAAGTTTAAGAAAATAAAATTAGACTAGCTTTCAAAGCAGATCTCAATAATGTGAAGACTAACTCCTTGCTTCTTTCTCCCTGGTATGCCTTTGCCCTTCCTATTTCCCCATTACTTAATCTAAAATGTCTGATTTAATGTTCTGCTGAGATAAATTGGTAGACTACTCTATTGTAGGGAAGATGGATTTATTTTGTTAGTTTACCAGAGGAAAAAAGCCTAGACTTTTTGTTTTTCCTTTCTTTTATTATTCTAAAAAAGATAACTCTATAGACGAATACTTCACTTTAGAAAGTAACTTTTCTTTCCAAGTTATTTGCCCTGAAAAGAGTTCTGTATGGCTATTTTATTCTATGCATCCATTTCTGTGCTTAATGTTTAGATCAATGTCCCGAATAATGACTGTAGGGAAGATATTTCTGAGTCTACAAATGACAAACATCATCTTCCAGTAAACATTATCTGCTGTTCCATTGGGATACCACTGCTCTACAATTCCAGGAAAACTAAAGTCTACTGATTATCATCAAAGAAGTAGTTGCTATAAGCAGGGAAAAGTGAATTTTATTGTTGTTGGATGTAAGATTCCACAAATTAAAATTAGGTCAAATCAAATGATAGGTTTGTTCAAGATTTCTATTTCTTTATTGATTTCCATTTTATGATTCAATAAATTACTGAGAGTGGAGTGTTAAAACTATCAATCATAATATTGAATTTGTCTATTTCTCCTTTTAGTTCAGTATATTTTTGTTTCAAGGGCTTTGGATCTTTGTTATCAGATGCATACACACTTAAGATTGTAACATCGTCTTAAAGAATTGCCACCTTTTTTGTTATTATATGCCCCTCTTTGCACCTATTAATTCAGTAAATCCTTATTATCTGTGTGTTCCATATTTGCAAATTTCTGTGCTCACTAAAACATATTTGTAAACCCCAAATCAATACTTGGGCACCTTCTCAGTCATTGACACACATGTGTAGAGCCACAAAAGAATCGAGTTGCCCAACACTTAGGTTCCCAGCTGAAATTAAACAAGGTGACACTCTGCCTCCATCTTTCAGCTTTCACATAGAGACAGTCAGAAAATGGAGATGGTAGGGAACAGGGCAGTGCGGTGCACGAAGCTCTGGATCTGAGGCCAGTTGGAAGGAGTGTAAATTCCAGCTCTGGCAGATGTCACTAGAGTGGCCCCAGGCTAGACACGTCATAATTCTGAACCTGCCTTCCTCTTTTGCAAAATGAAGAAAATAAAATCTACCAGTATAAATTTACTTTTAGGATTTAAAATTATAATTTATGTAAAATGTGTGTGTGTATATACTTACACTTAGTAGCAATGGTTCAGTATTCACTCATTCAGTGTCTGTGATGACTTTGTAGAACATAACCACTGCCAATAATAATGGCATTTCTTTTACTACTGTCTATTTATTATGATATTAATATAGGTATTCCAGCATTCCTTTTGACAAGCATTTGCATAGCTCATATTTTTATATCTTTTTAATTTAAACATATTTATATACTTATATCAAAAATAGACTTCTGGTTGACAGTTTATAGCTTGGTACCCCCCCGATCTTTCTTATTAAATTCATCCTGTCAATCTTTGACATTTAACTATGTTTAAACCTTTTAGATTTAATGCAATTGTCGATATGGTTGGCTTTAGTCTACTATTTTGCCATTAACTTTCTCTTTGTTCCACTTCATTTTGTTCCTTTTTTTTTTTTTTTTTTTATTCTTACCTTCATATCTCCTTTAGGTTTTTTATTTAAGACCATGGTTTATCCACTCTTGGCTTATTACCTGTATCACAATATTCTTTCTTTTTATTTTTTTTAACTGGTTGTTCTAAGGTTTACAATATTTGTTTAGACTTATTACAATACACCTTCCAATAATATTGTGCCATTTCCTACATAAGCACCTTGTACAAGTATTCTTCAGTTCCTCCCTTTCATCTTTTGTGCTGTTGTCTTAATAATTTTACTTGAGTGTGATTTAGATAATACAATACATCATTATTATTTTTGTTTTAAATAATTATATTTTAGAGAAATATTTAAAAAGAAAAAAGGTCATATCCCCCCCATATTCACTAATTCTATTACTCTTCGTTTTAGTGTGAAGTTCTGAGTTTTCACCTAGCATCATTTTATTTCGTTTTGAAAAACAGTTCAATATCTATTTTTTGTTCTTTTTTTAAATTCAAAACATAAAGGGGGCACAAATGTTTTGTTACAAAGATACCTTTTATAATGCTTAAGTTGGGGCTTTTAGTGTAAGTTGTTTGGTAATGAATTCTCTATGTGTTTGATTTGAAATGGTCTTTAATTTTTTTAATTGCATAAAAATATTTTTATAGCTATACAATTTTAAATTGAAGAGGTGTCCCCTTCTTCCCCAGTACTCTAAAGATACACACACACACACACACACACACACACAGACACACACACACACGTGCTGTCCAGAAAGTATCCAGTCATGTAATATGAAAAATTATATTAACAATGGCTGGATACTTTCCAGACAGCCCTCATATATTTTATTTTGTGCCTTACATTCTTTCCAAAACTAATCTTTGATCACATTCATCTTTTATTTTTAGTATATAATGTGACTTTTTTTTCCCTTTGTAACTTAGATTGTTCTCTTTCACCTGTCTCTATAGTGATTTGATTAGGGTGTAACTTGGTTTGATTTTCTCCTTATCTGAGATTTGTCGGTTATTTTAGGAAGCTCATGTTTTCATCAAATTTGTGAACAATTAGTCCATCATTTCTTAAATGTATAAAAATATGTGCATATATGTTCTTTATATCTCCATATTTTATCCTTCAAAGACTCCAATTACATTTATGTTAGAAATTGTACGTTAACTACCAAATCATGGAGACTATTTTTAGTGTATTTTTCCTCTTTGTGTTTCATTTTGAATACTTTGTTTTGCTGTATCTTAAAGTTCACTGATCTACTGATCTGATGTTAATCCCATCAATAAATATTTTATTTCTAACATAATTTTTAGTTCTAAATACCTATTTGGTTCTTTTGTTTGCCTTCCATTTTTCCAATCATTATGTTCATACTTTCCTTTATATCCTTGAGCATATTTACAATAGCTGTTTTAAATACCTTATCTGTCATTTTCTTATTTCTTTGCATGTTTAATAATATTTAATTAGATGTCAACATTATAAATGCTATGTTTGGATGTCTTGTGTTTTTTTTGTCTTCTTTAAAGAGTACCAAAGTTTATTTTTGCAGGCAGTTGAATAACTTACAATTAAGCTTGAGCCTGTTGAAACTTGTTCCAAGTTTAGTTATTGTATAACTTAAGTAGACTTTTTGGTAAGGCTAATTTAGTCCTATTTCTAAGGCATACATCTTCTAGGGTCTCTGTTGAATACCTCTGTCACTCAGTGAGGTCTCTCTGGTCTGAACGGTCAAAACATGAATGTTTTCCAGTTCTGTGTAAACTCTGGAAAATCGTAAGCTTATCACTTCCTGACAGCTTTTTTCTCAGTCTATTGGAGTATTATGATATTATGAATGTGAAGATTAATATTCAGTAATATTCTTTTGGAGCTCTTCTTCATGTAGTATAGTTCACTATGATACTGTGAACTACAAATGCCGGATTCCTAGGCTTTCTAAATTTTAGCCTGTATGTTCTTAACTCAGAAAGACCCCTGTACATTCTCCCTAGATTCTTCCTCCCTGTACTGCAATTTAGAAAGTGACTGAAGGTAAAGAGAAGAGACTACTGTAGGGATCACATCATTTAATTATAAAATCAGTTATTTCATTTTTTTTCTGTTTTTTAAAGAAAAAGACCTCTAGAACTTGGAAATGTTCTGGAAAACAAGTCCAGGATTATATCATTTTTTAATATGCACACTTTATCTTCTGATTTCTAAATAATTCAATGTTCTAAATAAATAGTAAAGAGACTCTTAGTTCATAGTAAATATAAATAGAAGAAAGTACTATGGAGATATGTTAGGCAGATAATCCATATTAACACTATGTTATTTTCCAGATTTTATGATGCTTACAGAATTATTAAGCTTTTAAATGTCTAAAATTTGTCATCATTTATATTCATATAATAATTAAATATTTATTTTGGTTATAATTTTGTATTCATAATTTCATATTACTTTACTTAAAAGAATGCTATTATATTATATAAGGTTGAAGTTCCATAAAACCCAAACTTACTCTGGAGTTGGTCATACACTCTTAGCTGAGTGAGAAGCACCAGGGAGTGACCCTACTTGCAATGAAGCCAGGTAAAGAAGGTAGCACATGCTTTCAACTGATAATACAATTTACCACAATGTAATATTTCAAGTAAACATGTTTATGAAAATCTGATTGAAATGCCCCTCCTGTTTTAGTGAAATAAATTTTAGTTACATTTATTTTCTAGATGTTAGTCTCATTTCTTGTAATGCTTAATATTTCTGTGTTTAAATGAATTTCATTGATACTGCACAATTTTTTTGCACAGTTTGCAAAGTTAT
>RJWJ010033990.1:0-17534 GCA_004363605.1 Indri indri | reverse complement strand
TTTTTGCCACATCCAGTCTCACGGCCAATCCTGAGCTCAGCAGGGGGGACTTCTAATCTTCGTGCAGAAAGGACTGCAAACCAGGTGGCCAAGACTGCTGTCGGGAGGCAGGGATGTCAGACCCTCCTGCAGGGAGGGACATAAATAACCCACCAGGAACACTGGCACTGTTGCTGAAATAAGACTGCTGCGTGCGGGTGAAGATTCCCTCTGCCCACTGGCTTTATTGTGCCGCGTTGGGCTGAGCAGTTAAAACACTGTTTCAGGTTTATTCATGGTAATTCTATCTCTGTGTGGTTGTGCCACCAACTTGGTGTGCTGTTTTTTGTTTCAGTTTGTTTTTGATTTTTAGAAATGGCCTTTTTTATTTTTTATATTTTTATATATTTATGTTTTATAGAAAACATTTACACAGTTCCAGATGCAAACTCTAAAGTCAGATGCATTCGGAGAAGTTAGCTCGTCTTCCTGTCTCTTCCCCTCTCTTCTCACCTTTGCGCTGTCGCTAATGTTTCTGTTGTTGTTGTCACGGTAGCTTTTATCATTCCTTTGTCTATGTGTTGGAACGTACATGGAACTATGCACACATTTTGTGCAACACGTGTGATGTCCTACCTTGGAGGATGTATTAGTTTCTTGTGGCTGTTGGAACAAATGACAACAAACTAAGTGATTTACAACAACAGAATTGTATTCTGTCACAGTTCTAGAGGCCAGAAGTTTGAAGTCAAGGTGTCAAGAGGGCCATGCTCCTTCTAAAGTAGCGGTCCCCAACCTCTTTGGCACCAGGGACTGGTTTCATGGAAGACAATTTTTCCATGGATGGGGGCGGGGGATGATTTCAGGATGATTCTAGTGCATTACATTTACTGTGTAGTCGAACCTCTCTGCTACTGATAATCTGTATTTGTAGCCCCTCCCCGGTGCTAGCATCACCACTCAGCTCCACCTCAGATCATCAGGCATTAGATTCTCATAGGAAGTGCTCCACCTAGACCCCTCGCATGCGCAGTGTACAGAGGGGCTCCCGCTCCTGCGAGACTCTAACACCGCTGCTGATCTAACAGGAGGCGGAGCTAATGCCGTGATGTGAGTGACGGGAGCAGCTGCAAATACAGATTATCCTTAGCAGAGAGGTTTGCACAATAAATGTAAATACAGATGAAGCTTCACTCACTCGCTGGTGCTCACCTCCTGCTGTGCCGCCTGGTTCTTAGGGGGCCACAGACGGGTACTGGCCCTCGGCCCAGGGGTTGGGGACCGCAGCTCTGAAGGAGAGAGGGAAGAACCTTCCTTGCCTCTGCCTGGTGTCCGGTGGTTGCCGGCAGTCCCGGCGCTTGTGGGCGTGTGGCTGCATCGCTCCAGTCTCTGCCCCTGTCTTCACATGACCTTCCCTGTGTGTCTGTGTCTCCAAATCTCTTCTCCTTATAAGGACACAGTCACTGGGTTTAGGGCCCAGCTTGACCCAGTGTGACCTCATTTTGACTTGAATATATCTGCAAAGACCCTGTCTCCAGATTAGGTCACATTCACAGGTACCGGGCATTAGGACCTCAACATGTCTTTTTGGGGGACACAGTTCTACCCACAGCAGCGACGCTCTGGTCTCCACGAGCTGTCACACTTGTAGATGGGGGTATACTGACTGTCGCCCTCTGAATTTCTCTGTAGGGCTGACTCATATCCCGAGACGCGTGGCCTCTCTCTTTCCCTGGAACGATGGGGTCTGACTGCCTTTCAGCCTGGTTTGGGGAGTGACTTGTCACAAATCTCTGGTGACTCTTCCCTTTGCATCTAGTTTAGAGCCATGTGTGCTCTGAGGGGAAGGTGATATTGAGATGTGGCCATTAACCAGCCATGGAGCTTCCAGCACGTGGCCCTGAAGTTTTTCCCGGACACGGAGAGAAAAACGGCACAGGCTGACCTCTCACTCGGGTTTTCTTAATGGCTCCTGGCCTCGCCTTTCCCTGCCTGCTCCAGGCCCTCTGGGACGGCGTCCGTCCCCTGCTGAGTGAATTGCACATTAGCTGCAAACATGGAGCCTTGAGACCTCTGCTCCTCTGAGGCCAAAGCGAGTTTATTTTATAGGCTCGGAGGTGGATTTGGAGCCTGGTGCACTTCCAGCTCCAAAAGGGCGGCAGGTCAGTAAAATGGGGCTTGTGATAGCGCAACCCTTGCCCTGAAATGTGCCTGTTATTGGCGCTCAGTCCAAAGGGGCGTCCTTGTGCTGTCCTTCCAGTGCCCACCCGCAAGCTGCCCGCCTGGGTCAACCGGGCATTTGCTCTTCCCAAAGGAAATGGCACCGTGCAAAGAAGCGCCTCAACATCAGATGGGCTGAAAAGCAGCGTGTGTGTCATCTTCTGGTCTGAGTTCACGTGTCTCAGAATAGGCATCCTAACAAACAAGGCTGACTTTATTAAAACTCAGGGGAAAACATTGCTTGATAGGATCTCTTTTGTGTCTCACCCTCTCCTGAAACCAAGGGAGTAATCTGTTTTAACTTGCCACGAAAAAGCCTGCTGGAAGGGGCTGCACTGGGGTGTGTTAGGAGGCTGACAGGTGCTCGCAGATAAGAGCACTGCGGCTCTGAGGGAGGATTTAATATGATTCGTATCTCTTATAGATGCTGCCAATGCAGCTAACGAGGCCTGGTGCTCCCGGCAATAGGAGTGGCTGTTTTGGGTGCCGTTTTGTACCAGGATGTTGTTGTTTGTGGAGATACTGTGTCACGTGGAGACTCACACACTCCACTAATAAGGGTGGATTCCAGCCAGAATTTGGTTATCGGTTGACGGCCTCTTTGGAGTCCTAACCGTCCATGTACTTACCTTTCTAGAAGTGATCTCGGTTGTAGGTTGGCATTTTGGTGCACAACTTATTTGACTGATGTTTGTTTCTCCCTCATCTACGTCTTGCAAGGACAGGGGTCATGTGTGGCTTTTTACTCGGAATCATATGCCCAGTGTCCACCCCAGCGTCTGGCCATGGGGAATGCTTGAGAACTTCTGTGAATATGTAAAAATGGATTCACGGTTTTGCACTCCTGAGAGAGCTCCTGGGCCTGACCTCTTATCTGTTGGCTTTACAAACGCTCCATGGTGGACCAATTCTGGCAAGTGACCCAGCCATCTAATTGCAAAACTGTTTGATACGGTGAGTGTCAGCACAGACACTGTTAAAACAGGTTCTGTCAAACCATGAGGAAATTATTTGAAAAATATTGTGCTTTTATTTTTCCAAAGGTTTATTTTCTTTCTTCGTAACATGAGATTTTTCCCCCTTAAAAAAAACTACTAAACGTAGCTATGTAAAAATTGCTTGTTCAGAACTTTACAAGCTACAAAATGTATTATTGCAATCTGTAGTTATATAATAAACAGGCCTGGAACTATGTAACAATTCCCAGTATGAAATAATCATAAAATCCGATATTACTTTTTCCCCGGCACAGCCTATATTTTTTAATAAACTGTCACTTCTTTCGAACTTTGCAAACACCAAGTTTCCTTTGCAGCTTGAATTCTGTGCTTTGTCTCGTCTTGAACATAACAAGCAAGTGCTGCATCTCATCTTCCCTAGTGAATTGCCCAGGGATTTGCAATGATAAACAAGTTTGTTTTAAGTCAGCCCAAACTTTCAGGAGCTGTCCAAATGCTGACTGCTTCTTGGGAGAACGTGTAGCCACACGGCTGCCCGGGCGTGATGAATCCCAGTAGTCACTACGTGCCTTTCAACAGGTCACGTGCCGCCTTCGACAGTGACCCTGGCTGCGGTGGCTGTGGCTGCGTCCCATGGCCTGGCACACCGTCCTCCAGCCCCACGGTTTCCCGCCCTGTCCCGGCCTCTGGGGGCCACCTACTTGCTGCAGCTCAGGATGCCGCAGAGCGGCCCAGTGGGGGGGCCATTCCAACGTCTCATTTTCTCTGCACCAATTTAGAAAAATAGTTGAGGGGTGGAAAAGGGACATTAAAGGGATTTTCCTGAGTCGCTTAAGGCAAGAACAGGCTTCTCTTTTGAGGAGATGGACTCATCTTAATGGGGAGCTGAGCCTACCCCGTCCCTCCCGGCCCTCGATGGTGCTCAGAGAGCCGAGCTGGCTGCACACTGTGCAGAGGATTCCAGCCGCGATTTCCCCACCTGGGGGCAGCAGGAGTTCAGGATGGAGCTGGCTCCACCTTCTACATTTCAACTTCAAATCTTCTTTTCCTCCTGTGTCAAAATGTTTGTTCTGCCTTGTGGAGGGACGTCTTCTTATCAAGAGCCCCCCAGTTTGTGCCAAATGCAATTCCTGGTAAGATTTCCAGGCTCTGGGCTGGTTACTGATGAGGGGTAATGAGGATAATAATAATAATAATAGTAATAAAGGTGGTAGCTCGAGGCCTGCCCTCAGGGGAGCCCGCGGTTGTCCAGGGGCTCTGGGTGGGAGTCACCTCCCGCAGGTGTGTGGGATCAGGCACCCGGCCACATTCTCCAGCAGGGACAGGCAGACCTTCGTATCTCTCTGCCCTCCTCCCTGTCTCTCCTGGGTGGCGCAGGACTCCAGTGGGGCCATGGGGGGCTGCCCATCGGTCTCCTGGTTAAGGGGCCACCTGAGGACTGTCTCTGAGTGCTCAGTTCAGCAGAAGGCAGGGTCATAGTTTCGGTGAGGGAGGTTAGGGAGGGGAGAGGCCTGGGGTGTTCCTGGGGGCTCTGTGAGGAGGGAAAAGTTGATAGTTGCAAACCCCAGGCAGACAGCAGACCAGATCTAGATGAATTCACCTTTTAGAGCAGGAGAAAAGTTGGGCCCTTTAAAGATGGAGGCAATAGGAACTACAGGTTTGCAGTAACATAACTGTAGCCAACTGTGTACATCTTTATAGAATTACGAATTAGAGGACCCAGTGAATGGCCAGTGAAAAATTTTCCTCTAAATATATATTACTTCAGAGAAAGCCAGAATGCACCTTTTCCTGGGAAATGAGGGGAAAATGTAATTGTCTGGATCTTGCCTTTGTTTTTTGAATGGAATCTGTTAAAACAGAAATCATAAAACTGACAGGTGGACTCTTTGTGGCAATAAGATACCAGATTATATACACAAGACTAAGACCACGCCAGGCAAGGGTTAAGCCACACCCCTATGCGTAAGGAATAAACTATGTTCTAATTGACACTGACCCCCACACCCTGTTCCACAAGCCATAACTACAGCTTCGATTGGACAAGACACTGACTTTGGTAACTTTCTCCTGATAAGAGACGGCCCGCCATGAACTGGTTCTGCGGTTTACGGAGGCCGCACGGAGTGCCTTGTTGTCCCTGCTTCTCCTTTTGGTGCACAGGGCCTAAGTGTAGTGCATTTGAGTGTTATGTCTCCACCCCACAGTGAACACGGGACACACGCAACACACATGTCTGCTTGCTACGCACGCATGCATCCTCTCTTTGTGAATGTTCATAGCGCCTCCTAGAACCTGTTGAATATGTATGTATACTTGGCCGACCCATTCGGCATAAATTCCTGTCTCTCACCCCCCTCCCTCAAAGTGCCTGCCTTTGGGCTCTGCCGGAGGCTATGCTTCCCAGCTTTGGGATGGCCAGCCTGCAGCCTGCAACCCTTTAGAGGAAATAAAGCTCTCCTTTTTAAATTGATAGATCTCAGGATTTTCTAAGTTGTTAAAACTAAACCCTGCAGCCGGCCCATGCCTGTGTCCCTGGGGCTGGCAGGGGAAGCTGGCTGTATTGGTGCACATAGCAACAAGGTTCTTCCAACTTTGGAAACTTGTATAGTATCACAGACAAAGCGCAGGCTCTTGGTTCTGGAAGACTGGGCAGCACTGTCATTGCTCAGGGGGTGGGGGTGCTCCCCGTCCTGGTCCTCTTCAGCACGTGCACTGTGTTGGGCCCAGGCATTTGGCAGGGAGCCCTGCAGTCTGCTCTCTCCTGGGAAGAAGTGAGTCACCTCGACCCTCCCTCCAGCCCAGCAGGGAAATCCACAAGCAGCCGTGAATGCAGCCATGTAGGAGAAGACACTGTGCTTCCTAGAGCCCGTCTGCCCGACTTTGGCTCATCTAGTTCACGACTTTGCGCATTTAGAAGTGTTTGGTGATGTCTGTTAAACAAATGAATGGTTCAGTTATTTATTTTTACTGGGTAGGTAAACAGTTCAATCATTAGCAAGCAGGAGCAGCATGTACAGCCTCCCTTCCATGGCAGCATCTTCCCCAGAGGCAACCGCAGTCCTGGGCTCCTTGGGTGTCATTCCAGCTAAATGGCAGCACATAAAGGCACATATATTCACACGTGTGGGTAAGTTAATAAAAACATGAGCATATACGTCCTATTCTGCTGCTTGTGTTTGTCACCCGACGTGCCTTGCACATGGTCCCCCATTAGCACTTGGAGATCTACCGCCTTCTACTAGCGGCTGCCTGGAATCGCAGAAATGGATGCATGGTAATTTCTTTAACGAGCCCCCTAGTGGCAGTTGCCAGTCGCTTGCTATTTCGAACCACGCGCAATCAGCATAATGGTGCCTGCATCCTGGTGCCCGTGGGCTGTTGTTTCCATGACATTCAGCCCCAGAACTGAAGTCATTGGGTCAGAGGCCAGGTGGCTAAAATACTGGCGGATGCTGCCAAAGTGCTCTCCAAAGAGGACGTCCCTGTGTCCGGGTCCCCTCCCACACTGTCACAGAGCTACGTCACGGGCCTCCCCAGCCTTGGTCGGTTAGGACAGTTATTCACCATAGCCGCAAACTAGGGCTCGTGTGGTGGTTTTGATGATGTTTTGAAAAATGAGCTTTGAAAATAGGTTCTCTTTAGAAATTCATGTTACTTCAAACTACGAGTGTTTTGTGTGTTCTGTATGACATTTCAGATGAAAGTGTTACTCCTTTTCCCCTCGAAGGATACTTGTCTGAGACTATCTTACAGAAAAAGGAGAAACTTGATCGAGGTGTGTTGGGGAAGGGCTGGGGTGGGGCCCCACCCTCCCCGGACCCTGCGTGGTGGGGCGCCGCATCTTCAGACCGGGTGCCTTCCGTGTTCTCGGACGAGCAGTTGAGCCCAGAGGGGTGGAAGCGCTTTCCCGTGGCCACACCCTGCAAGTGGCGGAGCCAGATCAGACTCAGCCTCTGGTCGCCCCTCTGGTGAGTGTCCAGATCTGCTCTGGGGCCAGGTGCTGCCGTCGGAAGCAAGGGCTCTGTGCAGGCCGCTTGGAAGCATTTTGTTGATGTGTGTATCTACACATGTACACACACCTGTGTAGACGGGTATGAATGCGGCTGCCCAGCTACAAACCAACCCCGTGGGAACACGGAAAATACTCATGGAGATCTCATGCAAGCCCCACTCACATGCCGGTTTTTGACCATTCACCCAAAAGATTTCCATGTTATTTTCAAATTATTCAAGGTAGGAATAAAACTGGAAGGAAAGTCATGTACACACCCCATACATTATTAATACAGCGGAGAAAAACCAAAAAAACACAATATGATCTTTGGAAAAGTAATGTTAACTCTGATGTGGCCGCATGGATTTTAGAGGGGAGACGGGTCATTCCACACCGCGCTCCTGAGACTCCAAATGCGGCAGAGAAATTGATAATGAAGCCCGAAGGAAATAATTCTGACAGGCACAAACCTGTGTTTTCCCCATTACTGAGCGGGTCTCTTCCTGAAGAATAGAATATTTGGCAAAATATTTTTCCTGGCAGCGTTCTCAGCAGTGCAGGGGATTCCTGAGTGACAGCTGTGAGGCCCGTTGCCCTCCGTGCGGGGCAGGGGTGTGGCTGGGGTCTCGGACTCGGCTGCACGGGTCCTATCCCAGGAGGAGGAGGCCACCTTGCCTTCCGATCTGAGCCGTCCCCAGGGCAGGGGTAGACAGGCTCGCTGTCTGTTCCTAAAAATGTCTGGCTTTGGAAACTCCCAGGTTTACAACGCAGCTCACGGTTTGCTCACGTGCTGCAGGGACCAGCCCTTCCCCGCCATGGAGACACTAATGTACCAGTTTCCTGCGGCCGTTGTGACAATTATTGCAAACTAGGTGGCTTCTAACCACAGACACTCCCTCACAGTGCTGGAAGCCAGAATCTCAAAACCGACGTGCTGGCAGGGCCACACTCCGTTCGAAGGTTCTAGGGCAAGATCCCTCCTGCCTCCTCCGCTTCTGGGGTCTCCTGGCGTCCTGGCTCGTGGCTGCATCTCTCCCGTCTCTGCCCTGTCCTCACGTGGCCGTCCCCCTGTGTTCTGTTCCATGGTGTTTCTCGCCCCCCTTCTTACAGGGGCAGCAGTCACTGGATATAGGGCCCAGCCTACTCCATCGTGACCTCATTTTAACTCATGACATCTGCAATGGCCTTATTTCCAAGTGAGGTCACCTGTCCAGGTGGATACGAATTTTGGGAGATACTTTTCAGTCCACTACACTAAATAAATAAAATATTCAGCTTAGAGACTGACGAACTAGGAAAACTTTTTTACATACAAAGTTCCTTGAATTAGGGAATTCTGTTGTCTTGAACAGGGACACTGTTGCCTAAGCATGGTGCTGCCGCCTCGTCCGGCAGATGTGGCAAGTGGCCGGCCACCGGGGAAGTTGGACCGGCTTGGGCGTGGGGAACAGGGGCCAGTCATTCCTGCTGCCTCTGGTCCGCAGAGGCTTCCAGCACTTTATGCCAGTGAACATATCAGACGGGGCCTTGACATTGGCCCCATGTCAATTCTCTCCCCACTTTATGTTTTCACTGCCTTCAATAAGGCGCAGAGCGGCCCATCTGGGCCCATCGCGGCTGCCGAATCCGTCCAGAGAACGCATCTCCTGACAGTGTGGGCCTGGTCGCAGCCTCAGCCTCCCCCACGCTGGGCGCGGATGCAGGAGGCCGCCGACCTTCAGCATCTGCGCGTGGCTGTGACTGGGCCCTGCTGTGCCACGGCGGGGGCTGCCCTTAGCGACGACCTGAGAAGGGCGTCCCAGTGCTTTGGGATGCCCGGAGGGAGGTGCCTCCGCGAGGCTGTCGATTAGGTTTCAATCCTCAAGGGCCAGAGTTGCGGATTCCTTCGTGCTATTTCACTTTCGTTGTATCATCTCAATAGTGTCTGCTTTGTTTGTATAACCATCTGGGCTGTTCTTCCACCAGAGTTTCGCAGCACAGAACCATAGTGGTGTGAATGACATGAACTGCCGCCTGCCCCACAGCCCACAGAAATGAAAGTGCTTTCATGATGTCAAGGCGAGCGAGAGACGGCTCCTGATTTAACCCGTGGTTGCTGGGGCAGGAGGAGACAGATGCCACGAGGTCAGGGCTGGGAACGGGGCTCGGTTCCCTCCAAGTCCCCCCGGCTCTGAGAACCATGCCTTGCACAGAGTCCTGGGAAGCTCTTTGCTCCTTCTCCGGAGACACTGGCGCCTGCGGCCGTCATGCCCCGCCCCTCCCCGAGGCGGGACGGCGGCGATTAGTCGCCGGTGTCACCCCAAGTCAGGCCTCAGGTGACTTTGGGAGGCTGCACAGCTCTTGTTTCACGCAGTCACGTGAAGCTCCTGAAGAAGATACAAGTTTGGGAGTTTTCGCTCCTGAGCAAAATTAGAACATTCTAGGATCTGGTAGCTCCATAAAAATAGGTCAACTGTGCAGAAGTTACAATGATACAGAGTTTCCGCGGCTCACAAACACGGGCGTGCGGCCGGAAGAACTTAGGGGAAAGGGAACTATGGATTTTTCTGTAATGCTTGATTTTTGGAATAATTTTTAAAATCAAAGTATCGATAATAAACGTATATGGCGTAAATTCAAATGACATCACTGGACTGTTAGCAACACCAGCAGAGGCTGCCCCGACGCCTTCGCTCACTTGGATTCTTGCTCCCGAGAGAAACACCTGAACCTTTCTCGGCTCTTTCTTCCGGCATATACGTCTGTACATCTGCAGACGGGCTTATGCTGCTGCTTTTGACTGTTCTGTTTGGATATTATCTAATGACTTCCCACTGCATAATATTATTTGATAATTTCTTCTTTTATGGGGTCCCCTGTTTCTGGAACTCGAATGGCTTGCACGTTGGACCCTCCTAGACAAATCACCTAATTTCTTTTCTCTCTTTTTTTCACCTCCTATTTTCTATCTCTTTTTATTCGCCTTTTCGGAATATGTCCTTAATTTTATTTCAAAGCTCTGGGGATGTTTCTTTAACTCTGCCATCATAGTTTAATTCCTAAGAGCTCCTGCGCCCCCGAATGCTCCCGTTTTACCGACTCCCGTCCCTCTTTTGGGAAGGCAGTGCCTCCCGCCTCTCTGAGGATGTGGCGCTCAGTTTCTTTATCGAGCAATGTTCTGTTCCGACCTCTGCGTGGTGCCCAGAGCTTTGAGTCTCCTTTGCTTTTGCTGGTTTGGTCTCCAGCTGCGGGACCCTTCTGCTTGGCCGGGGGCTTTGGGGCCGCCCCTGGCATCAGGAGCGAAGCCCCGGGACCCTGTCTGCTTGAGGGGTCAGGTGGACGATGGCGGGACCTACTTGTTTTAGTGGGAAGCCCCGGGTGTCACGTCTGACTTTGTTCTGGGCAGAGCTGTCCTGGAGAGGAGGCCTCTACCTCCCGCTCTCCGGGCGTCTCAGTCGGCTCTGGCTGCCACAACAAAACACCGCAGCCTGGGTGGCTTTCACCACAGAAATTTGTTTCCTTATGGTTCTGGAGGCTGGAAGCCCAAGAGCAAGGGGCTGGCGGGTGGATTTCTCCCGAAGCGTCTCTTGCCGGCTGGGTGCTCGCGGGGATTTTGCCCTGTGCTCGCTCTGAGGACTCCAATCCTATAGGGTCAGGGCCACCCCCTTATGAACTCATTTGAACTTAATTACCGTAAAGGCCCCAGCTCCAAATGCAGTCACATGGGTGGTCAGGACTCCACCTGTGACCTTCGGGGTACACAAGTCAGTCTACATCACGGGGCGTAAGTTGGCCGTTGGCACTCAGGGAGCCTGGGGGTCGGGGGGCTGAAAGAATATCAACTTTTAAGTAACTCCTTGTGCTCAGCGTTTGATTTCACTCCCATTTTCAGGCGGGTCTCGTGTGCCTGAGTCCAGAGCCTTCCTGATTCTGCCTCCCGAGAAAGTAAATCTCTGTTTTCTCCTGGGGTGGGCTGGGGCGGGTCTGGCGTCTCCCTGAGCTGCTTGTCACTGCGGCTGCTGTTTGCGGGTGCACCTGCGCCCCCCCAAGAGCAGTGGGTGCCCCTTCCCTCCTGCAGGGATCCCGGGCTGCACCCCCTCCCTGAAGGCTCTGCCCAGTGGGTTCCGCCCTGACCTGCCCCCCTGCCCCCGACCGTGCAGCTGACCTCCTGGTCTGCGGCAGCTTGTTTCTTGCCTTTGTCCCCAAGGGGCTGTCCCTTTGCTCTTCCTGTATTGTCACTGTCTGGGTTTGGGGCAGGAACAGAGAGGGCGGTGAGGGTCTGACCTGCGGGTCTAGCTACAGTCCCGCTGTACCTGAGAACAGTGAGTCTTCGCTTGTCAGTGAGCGGGGGACCTGGGAGGGGCCGTCCTGTGGATGCAGCTGACGCGGCCGTTGGATGTCATGACCCGAGAGGGCAGGGTCTCACCCGCGTGACCTCATCCACAGCACAGTGCCCATCGTGTGGAACCAGACACAGCGTCTGCTCCTGCAGAAAACCTCAGACGTTTGGCTCTCAGGACGAGGGCTGAAGTTCACACAGCACTCAGGGGTTTATTTAACCTGAATCCAGGGACAAGGAATTCTTACTGATGCAACAGCAGTATTGGCTTTATTTGAACGGAATATAGAAAAACAGCATTCCGGTGTGATTCTGTCACCATCTGCTATAGATTTGGAGACTTAAGTCAAAGTACTTTTCCCCCTTTGTGTATATTTCCAAGTGTCTGTCTTTATCTGACAAGAGTTTTTTCACATCATTGCTTCGAGCCGATGCTCTGTTCTGCCTGAAGTCCAGCAAACCTCTCTTCTTCCTGCTCCTTTCTGTTGTTCCGGCTCGTATTTTGACCTTAATTCTTTGCCTCATCAACATTCAGATAACAAAGTAACCCAATGGGGATCCCTCCCATCGCGCCCTTCAGCTTTAATGGCTAATGTGCTTGAACCGAGCAGAGCCCACGGAGAGCAGCCTCAGTGCACCCCGCCCTACGACGAGCCTAATTAATGCCGGAGTCTGTAAAGGAGCCGCGTGTGCCTCGTAAAACTTGGAGAAGGCACCGGGTCCCGCTGGTGCTGTTGGTTGCCATGGTAGCCGTTTGAGGAGTGCTTTATTGTCAGTTCCCACCCCTTCCTGTTCTGGCCAGGTGAGGATCCACGGGTTTATGGGTCTTTCATTTCCGCCCTGTGGAATGCCTGGCCCTTGCCTGGAGGTCAGACGCAGGACGCAGGGGCCTGGATAACTGCGTGGTCATGGGAGCATCTTGGGGTGGGTGGAGCAGGGAATGGGGATTAGAGGGAAGTTTGCTGACAGCTCAGCGCTGGCCAAGAGGCTCAGGAGCCACTGGTGGAGCAATGGAAAGGGGAAGAGATGTGCTCAGTGTTGAGGTTTCTGAAGTGCTCTCCCTTAGGAGACTGACGGCCCTAGTGGACCCCTGGACGGGAAGTCCAGGGAGACTCATGCCACTATGCCCAGGAAGCGGTTTTCTACCAGAGCTTCTGAGTAAGGGGACAGTTCCCAGGACTGGGAAGGGCATGGAGCAGGGCCAGGTGACTGTTCTGGGGGACGCCAGGGAAGAGTCTCGGCCTGGAGGCAAGGCCAGATTTCGAGGCCCCCACCTACCCGATGCCCTGATTCCTCCAAAATCCACCGTTGGCACCAGTCCTGGCCTCACCCAGGAATATCCATTTTCGGGGTTTCCAGTATTTTTGCAAATGAGTCACGTGCACAAAACCTCACCATGATCAGCACAGTGGAAATGAAACGAAAAGGTAAGAAACCGAGCGCAGGTGACGCCCGGGGAGACTGGGGTGGGGGTGGCACAGTGGGGAGACCCTGGCAAATGGATGGGATTTCCACTGGGTACAGCTGTGGGACACGGAATGGGGTTTAGGAACCCCCAAAGTGGCTAATTTGGAGGGTATCCATTATTTGGAAACAGTGGGGTCACATGTGCCCCAGCGCAGGTGCGAGCCTTAAACAGGACGACCTGCATCTGAAGCTCCTGGCACGATGGCGGACACGCGGCCGACCCCCGGTAAATTGTTTGCTGCTGTGTTGTTGCTTTTACCGTTGGGACTGCACCGTAACTTTGACCTTGGATTTGCACTGCACGTTGGGGCTACTTCACCCAACGGCGATGACGCTTCAGCTTTCGGGAGCACGGGAGGAGAATAATGGCCCTCTTCCCCCAGAGGCGCCTGGAGATGAATGAGCAAGGGTGTGGGCAGCGCTTTGAGGCCATCTGGCGTAAAACACTCCTGTGAAGGGTGGACGCTCCTCTGGGCGATTTGTTCTTCGGGGGAAAGCAGCCCGGTGTTTCCTCTGTGGGGACCGCCACGCCGCCGACCCCTCTGTGAGGGCTGACAGCCCTGCGGTGCGCCTGCGTCTCGAGTTGCTGAGCCAAAGAGGACGTCTTCTCCGTTTGTCGGGGGCACCCGGGGGAGGACACCATGGTGGCACTCCAGGCAGTGCGGTGGAGAACTGGCGTAGAGGAGGCCTCCGGCAGAGCGGCTTGGGGGGAGCCAGGGAGGGGGCTCCTCCCGGGAGCTGGGGGCAGGAGGGAGCGGCTCCGTCCTGAAGCTCCAGATGGAGATGGAGCCGAGGGGAGGCGAGTGTCACTGGGGAGCCCTGCTTTGCACCAGGCCTGCTCACGCACCCACGCTGGAGTGTCGGGCGCAGCCTGAGCCTGAGCGGTGGGGCCACCGAGGTGTGGCAGCTGTCCTCTCTGTCCTTATGACACACAACAGAGCAGAGACAAGTCCACAGCAAAGCTGGCCTGCCCGGTGTCTCAGGAGGGAATTTGAGGCTCTCGGCAGCTGTGGCCTGGTGCGTTGGTGACAGATGGTGACAACGGTGCTTGGTGGCATTGCATCTGACCTCGAGTTCTGAATCCTGGAGGAGGGGCTGGTTCTACGCGTTGTAGCTTCCATTGGCTACTCATTGTAGCCAAACGTGTTTGTATTTGGTCTTGAGCACTGTGCTTGGAGTTTTACGGAGATTATCTCTGATCCTTGTAAGATCCTGAAGGTGGAGGGTGTTCTTCCCGGTAGGTAAGGAAACTGAGCCCCCACGGTGGCCACGTCGCAGCAGGGGAGCGGAGCCATTGCCTGGTCAGTCATGACTCAACCTCGCGAACTCACGGATCCCACGGACAGAAGCCTCCGGGCCCAGACGTGTTCCTATGTTTCAAACCTGGAGTTCTTCCTCCGACCAACAGTGCAGTCCACCGGGGTAGCACATTTGGCCGCTAAATTTCAATTAATTAAATAGGCACACATGGCCACTAAATTTCGATTAATTAAAATGGAGTCAAATAAAAAATCCAGTTCCTCAAACACACCGGCCACGTTTCCTGTGTGTACCAGCCACAGGCGGCAGTGGCTGCCTCTGGACGGCACCGATGAATGTTCCCACCGCGCCGGAAGCTCAGCCAGGCAGTGCTGGGTAAAGCGGTCTGTGTTTATTGCTGCAGTGAGCTGGGTTTTTTTAAAAGATCCCCCCCATTCTTAGAGAAGACGGACCTTTCTAGCCCAGTGGCTGAGGGTGTCCGGGTGGCATGGGCTCTCCGGCGCCCTGGGCCTTCCTGGCGGCCTCTGCCCGGGGCTGGCTTGGCTGTCAGCCCTGAAGCCCCCGCTGGGCACTGGCTGCCTCTCCCTGGAGCTCATCCTCGGTCCCGCCCAGGGCTGGGGTGGAGTCTGCGTTGTTCCTCATGGACAGGAAAGTGCTATAGACTTGGGTCTTAAGTTTGGGTCTGTAAAATGTAACCTGACACCAATTAAAACAGAGTCAGTGTTTCCGTTTCCCTAGAGTTGGTGTATGTATTAACAGTTTCCTGCAGCTGCTGTAACAAATTATCTGAAATTTGGTGGCTGAAGACAACACATATTTATGCTCTTACCGTTCCGCAGGTCAGAAGTCTGGAATCACCTTCCCTGAGCCAAAGGTGCTGGCGGCATCGCTCCTCGGCCCGGGGGAGACTCTGTCCTCCAGCCTTGCCTCCCCCCGGAGCTGCTCCCTCGGAGGCCTTGGCTCCGGGTCCCCCCTGCCACCTTTGCAACAGGCAGCACGGCGTCTGGCTGCATCCTCACATCACATTCTTCTGTCGTCTCAGAGGTCCCTTTGTGTCCCTCTCATAAGGAGATTAGTGATTGCATTCGGGGCTCAGCTGGATGATCCAGGTAATCCCCTCCTTTCTCAATCGTTATTTAGCCGCATCTGCAGCCTCTGCGGCCATATAGGAAACACTCGCGGGTTCCAGTGATTAGGATCTGGACATCCCCTGGGGGCTGCCTGTTAGACAAAGCACCCCCCAGCTGGGAGCTCAGGGAGGTGGTTGAGAACTCTACCACTGCAGAACAAGTCACCCCAAAACACGAAAGCTGAAAACAACCACTTTTTATTTCTGCTGGCCCTGCAGGCGCTCTGGGGCTGGCGTGGCCCGGCGTGGCCAGGTGTGCTCGTGTGCTGTGGTCCACGGGTGGGTTGGCGGGGGCTTGGCTGGTCTGGGTGGCTCCGCTGGGACAACCTAACGCTCCTCGGACTGTGTCTCTTGTCCCTCCCCTGGGCTGGTCCCAGCACACCCTCAGGCTCGCGTGGCCATGACTGTCGTGCTGATGTCACAGAAGCCAGAGAGGAAGCAGAAACACACAAGTGCCTTTTACGCTTCTTGACATTACGTTTGATGCCGTCCCATTGGCCAAGAATCAGAATCAGAGATGACAAAGTCGCAGGGCAAGGGGAGGACACAGGGTGACCATGTGGTAGGGCCACGGGTCTAATCGGTATGCCACGTGGTCACCGGAGCCGGAGCTGACTCAAGTCCTGCTTCTGCTGCTGCCGCGTGGTTGCGGACAAGTTTCCTCACTTGCAAAGCGGATGCTGAGTGTGTACCGTAGATGCGCCGTGAGTGTTCAGTGAGTAATGCATTTGGAATGCTCCACAAAATGCTGGAACACGGTCGAAACCAGATAAATACTGGCTACTGTTGTTTCCCGAGGTAAGCAGTATGATAACAACAGCAATGGCAATTATTATTTTTATTTGTAGGCACCATTGGCGCCATTTTGTTGTCAAAGTTCTCTATTCTGTCTCCTTATGATGGGAGAGAAGACACTAGAATCTGAACGCGGGAGGCATTAAACTGGAAATTTCCATGAGATCCTAACTCAAGCCATAGCTGGGAAAGCTCAGCCCACAGAGCTGCGTAAACATGTTTGTGCAGCTCTGAAAAGGCTTGAGTGCACTTTCTCTTCCAAGTGAAATCAAATTTTGCAGCTTCAAAGTGGGATCAGTGTGATTTTTAATAGTGAATTCGTAATTGGATTCGACTGTCATTTATTAAAAGTGATTAGTTTTCGTGTTGGTTTCTGAAATGGAAATGCGTGGAGTCAGACTCGGAGTACAGCGCATTCGCGACTTTCTCTTCTCATGCAGGCAGATGTCAATTAAAAAAAGAGGGTATTATTAAGTTGGAAGCTGCTTAAAGTTTAAATGAACAGAACAAAAACCTTGCAAATAATGAAGGTTTTTGAACTTTAATTTAGCATTAAATTACTGTCAGGAAATGCCCCAAATTAAGAGGCTTTGGGGATTCCATTGTTTCTAAACCCAGAAAAAAGTAGAACGAATATGCATGAAACTGGCAAGTGAGCACCTTTAAATTCCACATCGCTAATTGTTTTCAAAATAATATTTCTGGCGACTGTTTTTGGTCTGATGGTGGTGTTGCTGGTGAGGCTGGTGTTGCAGGAACGGCTCATATTTTGGAATTCGCTCCAGGCCCAGAGGTTCTACCGACCAGAATCTTCTCCCTTTTCTCTACTGCTCTCTTCTGAATCCTCAAGGGCTTTTTATAGAAAGCCTGAAAGTGCTTCTTGACAACTTTAAATCACTTTTATCTCTGTGACATATGGGCTCTGGATGGTTTCCTAGAGAAATACTTGAAAATATAAGTGCTTTTCCCAAATCTCCCAAATCCATGGTTTTCAAATGTCCTTTTCATTGAGTGACAGTCCATTTATACCTGGGGTCCCTAGACACTGGGGTGCATGCTTCTTGAGATTGTCCCTGCAGAAACAGAAGTTCTAATTTCAAGGTGGTTTATTTTTAAAAATTACAAATGTTGGCTATTTTTAATGCAATTGTTTTGTTTAAATCTGGAAGGCTCAGTGGCTGCCACTTACCAACAAACACTGAAACCTGTTTGGGTAAAGCTTCTGGAACAGCCTGTCCAGTCCAGGCTGGTCCTTAACTGTGAGAGCCTCAGTCTTCCCAACTGTAAAGTGGGGAGAAAGGGACCAACCCCATGAGGATGTTCTGAGTTATGGGCTATGTTATGAGTTATGGGTTATGTGATGAGGTTATGGGCTATGTTATCAAGTTACAGGTTATGTTATGAGGTTAT
>RJWJ010033989.1:0-17538 GCA_004363605.1 Indri indri | reverse complement strand
AGGTTTCTAACTTAGCACCTCCTCCGAGCAGCCTTGCTGACCACACCACCCCCAACGCCAGCACTCCTAGCCCCTTCCTGGCCACCTCTTTCCACGACACTTCCACCCCCTGGCCTCCTTCTATTTCACATCTTTGTTCTTTTGCCTGTCTACTCCCACTAAAATGCAAGCTCCACGAGGTGGGATTTTTGTCTGTTTTGTTTCTTGCTACATCCCCAGAACCTAGAACAATATTCGGCACATAGGAGATGCTCCAGAAATCTCTGCAGACTGACTTGATTGGATGAACATGAGCAGAGCTGAAAGAGGAGAACCAGACCTCTTCACACGGATGGTTCCAGCAAGGTCTACACTGAGCGCCAGCCACAGGAAGGATTATGCTGGCATTCCTCTGCTCATTCAGCTAATACGCACTGGTGCCTTCCACGTGCCAGACGCTGCTCTAGGTAGCGGGGCTGCAGCCTAGAGCCAGGCAGACACGATCCCTGTCCTCATGGAGCTTACGCACTGGGGCAACACAGACAACAGACAAAAAAAATCAATAAGTAGGGAGAAGTGCTTCCGACTGCGATAGGAATTATAAAGGAAAAGAACAAGGTGATAGAACAGAGCATATCTGTGGTGGGGAGAACTCCTTGGATAGGGCAGTCAACACATCACATTAACTCAATAACTGCCTCAGGATTGAGGAATATGAGGCTCAGAGAGGTTAAGTAACTTACTCAAAATCACACAGCTAGAAAGTGGCAGAGCAAGAGCTTGATTCGAAGTCCAACTCCAAAGCCTGGTATTTTTCCACTAGACCCTGAATCCTTCCCCTTCCTCCCAAAAGACTGTTTCCATTCAAACAGTGAGCCTGAGTCACCACCACCAAAGGACATCTTGCTATTTAGAAACATTCAAAGGAATGGGGAGGGAAGGAACGCTGGCTCTCAGGTCATCAGAACAAGTGCAGATGTTTTTGACATAGGCCCTACAAAAGACGCTAAGTCGCCGAATCCTGAAAAAGCGAAGCGAGAATGTTTGTTAACAGCCACACTAGATCTGGTCTACCACGATTGAACCGTGTCCTCTTGCAACCCAGGGTCAACTCGCGGCAGAGGGGGAAAATAAAAGAAGATCAAAGCTGCGTCTCCCCGGTCCCTCTCTGTACCCCCGTTTTTCTTTCTCTCCCCAACTCTCAGATCCCAAGAGCCACTTCTGCATCAACCATCGCCACCCTCCCAAGTTACTGTACAACTCTTTCCCGTTCGGCACGTGAGGCGGGTGAAGCGCTCCGCACCTCTCCACGGGGTGGTTGTGACCAAGCAGCTAAACTCCAAGAGTGAAAGTCCAAGGACAGAGTGAGGGGAGCACAGGCCATCTAGTGTCAGCCTTGCAATTCGACGCCCCCGGGGGATCAGTTTCCAGGAAACCCAGACGCACTAATTGTACTCGCCAGACACTAAGTGGTAAACCAGGAGGCCCATGCACTGATTAACAATAGGCGTATACTTTGGCTCCAGAATCAGCCAGCTTGAGAGACCAAATTGTATACCAATAGTTTGCTTGGGGAGCAAAGAATGAGAACAAGGAAGCTGGGTGGCGTCCAAACGAAACACTTACCGAGATAATGGGGCCTGTCATTGTGCTTCCTTGGGAGGTTTCTGCATGCACCGCTGTTCTGGGCACCTCTCATGCTTGTTATCAGGCCTGCCCTCCCAGATCCCAGACGTGAAGCACCTGGTACAGAAGACGCAAGGAGACTCCTAAACAGGCCACTTCCAAGCCATAGCACTGATGAGCCCGGCCACAGCCAATTTGGTTGGTTTCATTATTATTCATGTTCAATTTAAGTTGCTTCAGAAGGGTGACATTTGCTGGTCTTTTTGCTAAATTAAGAGAGTGGGGTTCAGTTCCTTTAAGAGAAATCTTGTGGTCCAAAGGGGGGCTGATGCTGGGTCAATGTGTAGCCAGAGGGTGTCCCCAGCTGTGGGACATTCCCTCATTCCCTTCCACACCCTTACCCATGACTGGGAAATGACAGGAAGGGAGGGATGAAGAGGAAGCCAAACATACCTGCGGCACACGCCAATCTAGAAAGACCAAAACAACTGGCCAAGCCAGATGGGACCAAATGGACCCCAAATCAGACCTGCCCTCGTGTCTAACAGACAACGGCGCGGTGCCTGGATGGTGGGGGCAGTGGGGTGGGTTTCACCAGGCACGTGTGAAAGCAACTGTAGGGTTACAATTACCTGGAATTAACTGGAAGTCCAGGGGAATAAGGCTACCACCAAATGCAGATGTCC
This sequence comes from Indri indri, assembly GCA_004363605.1. Taxonomy (NCBI): domain Eukaryota; kingdom Metazoa; phylum Chordata; class Mammalia; order Primates; family Indriidae; genus Indri; species Indri indri. The sequence continues at coordinate 15,247 of RJWJ010033989.1, read as the reverse complement.
CTAAGGGTGTCGTCATTGCTGCATGGGGCCCTAAGTGAGGGGAAACACTTCCCTGTGGATGGACCAGACCTCCCCTGGGGTACCAGTGTGGCTGCGGACAGTCACTCCGTGCACCAGACCACTGGTTCTCAAAGGGGGACCCCAGGCCACCAGCAGCAGGTGCACCTGAGATCTTGGTCGACCTATAAACTCTGAGGTCGCGGCGTGGGCCCCAGCAGTCTGTGCTTTAACAAGCCTTGCAGGTGGCTCTGAGGTCTGCTCAACATGGACAGCATGTGCACTAAGCGAACCTGGAAGGAGCACTACATGCCGGGCTGCTGCCCCGGGTGGGGCGCACGGAGGAGTGAGGCCAGGCCCTGCGCCCGGGGATGAAGCACGGCCATGGGGAGGACATCTCGGAGATGACAGGAGCTGCAGTCGGAGACATCAGCTGGGGCCAGCTGGATGTCAGCAGAGTTGAAACAAAAGAGACCAAGGAGCCTAGAATGACCCCAGCTCTGGTTTGAGTCATTGCCACCAGCTGAAGGTTGCCACCACATGGGACAGGGAAGAAGGGTGAGCACCAGGGACAACGAGTGTCCCCGCCCCCCCGTTCTGCCGCAGCCTTCCTCCCCTCCCCCACCTTCAGAGGGACTCCATCTACTCCCACGGACCCCATTCTCTCCACCTGGTCCCCCCTTCCCCGTCAATCCCCTAACTACGTGCTGGTCATCTCCACCTGAATGAAAACGTAACCCGCACATTCCGGGATTAGGCCTAGAGGGGACGGGCAGGGCCCCGACCACAGGTGCACTGAAGGCCTAGCAAGCAGCCCCACGGCAGCTGGGACTGGGCCACAGACAAGAGGGGCCCACAGCCACCCAACTGTGGTGTCTTCTGCAGCCACACTCAGCTCCCCTCCCTGGGTTGGGAGAAAGCAGTGTGGCTGGTTCCAGGCCAGGCATCTGGGACGTGGGCGAAACGGAGGGGCATGGGTGTGACAGGGGGACACCAGGGAGAGGAGGTGTGGACCTGTCGCCCGCCAGCTGTGAGGTCGAATCAGGGCAGGAGACGCGTGGGGCCCTGAGCCGAGAGTGGGGCCTGGCACACAAGGCTGCGGTCCTGGAAGTTGCTGGGGCCATGGCGTGGCCTTGGGGCTTAGGGGCCAAAGTGGACAAAAGGTCACCGGGCACAGGAGGTCAGAGAACTGAGACGCTTTTCCAGGCTCCACACTTCAGGTGTGATTTATGACCTGCAAATCGTCAGGTCGATTTTATATTTGAGAGCAACACAAGGCTGCCGTCTTTTACTGGGTAAAAGAAGATGTTCTTAAAGCCCGCATTCATTGGCACCGTCTCATGCACTCACGGACATTTAGATAGAAAGAGGTGGGAATGCTGTAGGTTCAGAGCTGGGGCAGTCCTTGTCAAGAAGGGCCCTTATTTTCTCGTTTTGCCACGCACCAGTGCGTCTTCCTCCTGGTGGTGCCGTCTGCAAGCCAGCCCCTGGGGGCCGTGGTGGAGACGTCCCCGGCCAGGAGGGCCAGGGGCACAGCCGGCGAGGGCTGCTCTCTCCACCGCACAAGAGGGGGAAAAAGGGTTGCAGCCTCTTCTCTTTAACCGGTCCTAGCCCTGCAACCCGACTGTCCCCTTCCAGTTTTTTAGCCACGCAGCAGCTAGAGTGAGCTTTAAAAGACACCAAACAGATGCCAATGTTGTCCTGCTTAACTACACCCTCCAGCGGGAACCCGTGTGCTGCACGCAGAGTCGGGGCTCCGGGCAAAGCCTCCCAGCGGGGACCACGGTCCCGGTCCTACTGCTCAGCCCAGGCCAGCGATTGCCAGAGCGCCTTCCCCTCACATGGGTAAGGGAGGTGGGTTGGAATGAGATTACGTGGCCGCCTCCCCAAGGCCATCCCCTGTACGCTCCTTGCCCCCATCACTGTCCTCCTGCCCTCTGACCTCCAGCAGGCTGGCCTGCCTTCCCCTTGGGGCTGCACTTCTCTGCCCACTCCCCTTTCTCTCCTTCAGCCCAGACCCTGGGCCCTTTGAGCCTGTGAAACCACACTGCGGACAGAGGAGGGAGACAATATGAGCAATAGGAGGCAGGGGACACTGGTGACAAACAGTGCTGCCGCCTCCACACGTCGCGGTGCCCCGGGATTGGCGGAGAGACGTGAGGGAGCCCAGTCTGAGCAGGGCCCCAGCCCCTCCCTCCAGTCGCGGAAATGCCGTCTCCGCCAGCTCCTCCCTCCCGCTCTGAGGACAGCGGCCGTGGCTCTCTACTGCAAGCAAAGCGGGCCAAGTTAGGCAGCCCAGGGGACACCCATCACCCAGAAAGAAAGTCTTATAAAAAAGATGGGGCAATAATCTGTTGCCCACATTGGCTAAAGAGCCCACCACAGGCCCAAAGTGAGTTCAGTGGCAGGTGTGGCCCTGGGGACCCAAAAGCCACGGCCACGGCCCCTCGATAGAGAGCTGGTTCACGTAAAGTTTAAGGCAATGGCTCCAATCCACTGATCTGCTCATCAGCAACTCCTAAGTCAGCCTCCGTCGTGGGCTTGGCAGGTGGTGTTGAGAACCACAAGTTCTCTATCTAACTCCAAGGAAATGGGAACAAAGGAAGAGTTTTATATGCGTTCACAACAATGACAAGCATGTGACACTCAGCCAAACCAAAGAAAGGAAAAGTGCCACTGGTGTCACCAAAGCTAAAGGGCAGCACAGCCACAATGGGGTCCTTATGCATGACCAGTGAGGAGGGAAACCACAGATGGCCTCCATAAAGCTGTCACTGACACTTGAGCTGGTTCCTGGAGTGGGAAACATTTCAGTTATATTTCCTTCTTCCTGGTGACAACACCAGGCCAAAAGAGCCCGTGCCTGTGTGTGTGCACATGTGTGCAGTGGGCGGTGCGCATGTGCAGGAATGTGCACGTATGTGTACGTGCATGCGTGGGCACTCGAACACAGGCGGGAACCCACAGCAGATGCGTAACACGTACCCATCAAGGTGGATGTAATTGGTCAAACACATTTTTTCATCACCTTCAAGGCTGCCCGCTGGAGGTTTTGACGGCGCCGCAGACACCAGGGAGTCCAGCCCAGCAGGGATCTTGGGGGGTCAACCCCGTGGGAGGAGCTGCCCTTTCCCAAAGTTAGGATGGAGCAGCCACACCCTCCACAGCCTCTGGAGTCACCCCCAAGACAGTGGCAGCTTGGGCTCCGCAGAGGAGCTCTGGAAGGGGAGGCATGCCCCAAGAGCCGAAAGTGCCAGGGCTTTGGGAGGCCTTGAACCCTTTCTTGCCCAAGCAGAAGAGACTCCTTCAGAGCCCTACTGTTTCTGAAAGCCAGATTTGTGCCCCTGCCTCCCTCCACCAAGCCTCTCCTCCCAAGGGCCCTGGCACACGCGCAGAGCTTGCCTGCTCCCCCTCCCCCTCCCTCTAGCTCACACACCATCCGGGGCTGGTCCCTCATCATCCGTGCAGCCATCTTGAGTCCTCCTTGGGAATTCAGGGACCACAGCTTTAACTCCCCTAGCACTGCATACCCAGCAAGATCTCGAACGGCACCTGAGGAGGCATTGCAAAAACTGTTATACTCGGCACCCTACACCCTACATATTACAACAAAGTGTCATATGCTCTGTCCAGGTAAGACTCAGGTAGTAGCAGTACAACCACTCTATCCCCATTTTACAGAGGAAGACACTGAGGCTCAAAGAGGGGAAGTGATTATTCCCAGGGTCATGGTTAGTAAGTGAGGAGGGTGAAGCAGGGCCCGGACAGGAACCCGTGAATGACTCAGATCCTCTCTTCTCCTTGACGATACACCCTGCTCTTCTTGGCAGAGATTCCTTGTTTGAACGTGGTATCCTGATCATTGTTTGCACCCTGCCTTGCTCTAAAACAATTAGATGCAATTTTCAAAACCACATACAATGAGACAGCATAGAAAGAAGTGGTTTAGCAGACCACATAAATAGAAAAATAATAGTAGACTGGGAAAACAAAGCCAGGGTAACATTAGAACATTGAGGAACACCAAAAAGCCCTCCACTAGAGAGACTTAGCTATTAGAGATCAACTAGAATTGTGCCTACAAGCTTCCTAGCAGCCAAAGCAAAGAAGGAAATCAGATTAGTGTTCATAAGATTCTAAGATGCTAGTCTTAGAGACATTACCTCTTCTGTTCCTAAGATATAAAAAGAATGTTTCCCACATGGGCTCAAGGCGGGCTTACCAGAAGAAGGGCTGTGGCTTTTAAGCCATGTTCTCATGTCCTTGAGGAGATGGGAATGATGAGGAGGGGGCTGAGGGGCTTGGCTCTGCTCCTGCACCTTCCTCCTCCCCACCAACCTCAGCTCCAACAGAGCAGCTCCTCTTTTCTGAGTAGCACCTAGAAGGCCATCACAGCCTGTGCGCCCCAGAGCCCAGCAGCTGCCCATTCCAATTCACAGCTGCTTTATTAAAAATCTTTTCTGTTCATTTTCTAGCACCCAAGACCCCCAGAACCTTCTTTCCTGTGCCAACCAAGCTCTCAACCAGACGCAAGAAGCCCCAATCTGGATGCTGTCTCTGTCTTTTCCTCCTCCTCTGAGCAGCCCCAGTGATGTTCTTGAGCCATACTGGGGCTGACAAAGCGCCGCCCCGAGGGTAGCTTTTCTCCCGGCATCGCTATTCTCTCAAGAATTCTCCTGGAGAGCCTTTTTCTCCTCTCTCCTCAGAAAGCAAGAAGGAGAGGAAAACGGGAAACACTCCACAGGGAGGGAAAGGCTGTCCCCACAAAAAATACCATGCATGTTCTCGAGCAGAGTGCACCATGAACCATACAGAAGACTTATTGTTCGATGAATAACCACGGTGAGAGAGGAAGAAACAGCACATTAAAGAGTCTCAATGGTGAGACGATTACTAGTTTCAGAGACGTAAAAAAATAGGACCAAAAAAGTATGTTAGAATCAACAAAATACATTTATTAAAAAATGCTGTCTTCTGATATCTCTTACTAACTCAAGGGAAGAATTTAGAGGCCCCCTAATCAATGTCCTTTATTTTCTGAGGAGGAAATTGAGCCCCAAAAGGTTACACACCTTCCCCTACCTAGTTAAACGTCTCCCCGTCCCACCTGCTGCTCCTTACAGGTCAGTAATGGTTTATCATCCTGTAACTGCTGCATGAGGCCCTGTGCTCTGATTGCAGCTGCAAAACTCGCTACTAGATAAGTTGATAGATAAGTTGAGATAAGAGCTTGCTACTAGATAAGTTGAGATAAGATTGGCAGAGGCAGAGGGAGTCAGATTTTTCTGCTTTTGGCTTCCTGGTTGGACAGGGAACCGCCTTACCGTCCACTGCCAGTGGCCAAAAGGTTAGGAGGACCTTCCCTGGGGATGCGGAGACCTGAATCTACTTCCTCCAAGCCTTGTGGAGGCTGTCTCTACAGAACATAGACATTTACACAGCGTAGCCTCCATTGGAAGCCTGTTGTGTTTTTCTTTCTTTTTTTATTCTGAAAGACTTCATTAAAAGTGTTTCTAGGCCGAGCACGGTGGCTCACGTCTGTAATCCTAGCACTCTGGGAGGCTGAGGCAGGTGGATCGTTTGAGCTCAGGAGTTCAAGACCAGCCTGAGCAAGAGCGAGACCCTGTCTCTACCAAAAAATAAGAAGAAATTATCTGGACAACTAAAAATATATAGAAAAAATTAGCCAGGCATGGTGGTGCATGCCTGTAGTCCCAGCTACTCAGGAGGCTGAGGCAGGAGGATCACTTGAGTCCAGGAGTTTGAGGTTGCTGTGAGCTAGGCTGACGCCATGGCACTCTAGCCTGGGCAATAGAGTGAGACTCTGTCTCAAAAAAAAAAAAAAGTGTTTCTATTGTTGTAAGAACACAAAGTATTGTTATTTTAAACCAGGAACATTTCAATCAAAAAGATATAGCCATGTCTGAGGAATGGAACCTAGACCTTTTGCTGCCCGTGAACTACAAGTGCTTACCTGGGGGCGTCCATAGCATGAACCTTCGCCCGTTGCCTCTGTCAGTCCCTGCAGCCCCAGTCCTCGTGTCTGTGTGTGTTGGCATGTCAGCGGTTTAGTTGTCTCTTGGATGCGTGTGTGTGGGTAGGTGAGTGGGGCTGGGTGTCCATGGCTACCATCATTGCTTTTTTTCCAGGAAGGATTTCCAAATCTTTGCTTCATTCTACTCATCAGAAATGAGGAGCTTGGTTTATATCTCATGTCTTCTCTTTCTCGGCTGCGGCTGGTCATGCCACAGACAGTAGAGAGAAAACTCTGCAGAAGTCCTGAGATTTGTAGATGGAAAAATCACTTCCGACATCCCATTCCAGCCTCTGGAAGAAGTAGACCATGGTGCTTCCTAGCAGGAAGCCACTCAAGATGGCCAAGAAGGGGAGCTTTCAGTCCTCATGTAGGGTCACTCTGATTGCCTGAAGAAGCAGTGGCAAACATTCTATAGAAATCCCACTCCTTAGCATATCCGGTCAAGTCGTCAGGGGCAGCGTTCCGGTTGGAATCTTGAAGCTGCCACCACCCCAGGTACACTTCACAAAACAAACAAAACCTGTGGAGTTTTCCATGGATATGTATTTCAGTATTGAAAAGAATATGTCTGTAGGCCAGGGCTTTGCATAAAATAGCATGCATCACGATGATAACGGGATCATACTCGATATATTTGTCCGCAGGTTTCTGGCAGGATTTGCAGATAATCATCTTCGGCACACCACGCTTACAGTCTCGTGCAGCTCCTTGGCCTGGCTGCATTCGATGCACCTGCCCTAGCTGGAGGCCGACGCAGCAGGAGGACTTGCTGCCACCCCACCTGCGTTCCCCTTCCCGGGCCACGTGTTTGGTTTTTCTGTATTTGCTAAATGCAGGGGCAGACTGACAAGATTGCCCAGGACTGATTCCAAATGCAGGGGCCACTGAGCCGTGCTGGGTGGTACCTGAGAATCGCCCGGCATCCTGGTTTAAACTGTGAATGCCTAGGCCTCATGCCCCACGCATTCTACATGCTAAGACTGATAAAGGGACTGGAGATTTTCTTGCTTACACTTCCAGGTGATTTTTTTTAACTGTGGTAAAAGATACGCAATTCCCAAATGATTGTGATGAACAGCCCGGTGTGGGCACTGAGATTCTAAGTGCGCCCACTTGGCCACGAACCCAGAAGGAAACTGGAATCGGGGCAGCATCAGATTCATTTGGGAATAGCAGCAAAGAAGTGTGGGCTACAAAGGAATGATCTCGCACAGCTCACAGAAGACTGTATTTCATTCAGCGGGAAATGGGGAGCTCTGGCAGGTTTTTGAGGAGGAGAGTGGTGAGAGGTGAATTTTATAAAGACAAAAGAAACGACGGTGTGTCCCTATTGGGACGCATGCAGATGCACACGTATGTCGTGAGTGCAGCCAGACCCAGCATGCTGTGCCGGGGGCTGGAAAGCTACTAGGAAGAAGAAAACAATCCTCGCCCGAAGGAACTTACAATTCAGCTGGGAGAAAAGTCACTGGTGCACCAGAAAATAACCAGTGAAAACCGCTCAACCATTTCAAGACCTGTGAATCAGAACTGGCACAAGAGACACGTCTTATAGACCTCAAAAGACATTTGACTTTAAGAAATAAGAGTTAGATGGAATCAGAGACCTCTCTAAGCTTGAATTCAGGGAGCGGATAAGAGTTAGACTGGCAACAGTGAAAGATTTGTGAGGTGGTACCTGGCATTACCTGGACATTTATAAAAACAAATCTTCATCTATCTTATGTATCGCTTTTTTTAGAGATAGAAAATCACTGATTGTTTTGAATGATTACTTGTATAAATATTTTTTTATTTAAAAGGCGAAAATAAAATCACTAACAGAACACAGGTTGTTTGTGCTGCCTCTGGAGGGTGGCCCGTGCCGGGCGGCTGTGCGGAAGCCAGCACTGCGTGGATTCGGGGTCAGACGGGACGTCGCAGAGCATTTAGGGCTCCCGTTGGGCCTCGCGGGGTGCTGTCCAGGTGATCCTTCCCATTTCTGGGAGACACGTCCCCAGATCTTGTAAGTATGTGACCAAACCCACTTCAGAATATTCTAACGTGCTGGCAGAACGGCAGCCAGTGGGAGTTACAGTGAGGTCTAGTCTGGGCCGTCAGTTACGTGAGTGCTCAGATTTAAAACGTCTCTCCAACAAATTGCTACAGCAAGTGATCAAATTTAATTTCCAGGTCACTTTAAATTCTATAATGGAAGAAAAAGTCTCATTTTTTAAAAGGGTAAAATGTTTCATTTTATTAAAAAGGACAAAATATATCTATGTCAAGATTCACTTTCACTTAACATTTGCTGATAAAGACCCCTTCCAGGTAAACGTTTTTAAGAAGGATGATACGTTTGCATTTTTATCACTGGCAATGGAGAGAAATATTCGCATGGAAGAAATGCCATGTTAATTTTTCTTAATCCAGTCAAACCTGCCCTAAGCCTCCCATTCCCCAGTGTCGACGAGGAGGCCAACGTCCATCATTCTTCGGGGGTCCTCCTGCCTCCCGGGATCATCCCGGGGAGCTCTGCAGCGGCCCTTCCGCTGGGGGACGTGCTGGTGGGAAGGGGCTGGGGGAAGCAATGCAAAGGCCACCCCGGGGACCGGCATCCCACTCAGCCTCCGCCCTGTGCAAGGGGCCACCACAGGTGACTGTATTCGGAAGAAGGCTGAGCCAACTGTCTGCCTATTAATAAGTATCCACCGCGGCCCCCACCACACCCCGGAAACCCAGGGGCAGATTATCTCAGCTCTCTTTGTGGGGCAGTCACTGTGACAGAGGTTGCTGAGGAGTCAGGGCCGCTTCCTGCTCCTGCTGCCAATCGGCTCTGTCGCTTCACTGTGTCAGTGCCCAAGGCTTGTTATTCCACGCTGCCAGGCCTTCGTCTTTTCCAGCCTTCTTCCTGGTCAGTCTCCCTCTTTTCTTTCTGCCATGTGCTTCTGCAGCCAAAGCAGCAGATGTCCTCACCTCCCCTTTGCCTGGCTTCCTTCCAGGGCCTTCTCGCTTAGCCCCTCACCAGCTTACGCCATGCCTGGGCTGCCTTGGCACAGAATTCAGACTTGGGCATCTTGTCCCTGGCATGGCTGCCAGACCTGAGACCTCCCCTGCTGCGTCTCCGCCCTAATCACTTTCCTGTTGGCACACCTGGAGCAGGTGGGCCTCCCTGAAAGGTGCTTCTTTCGCGGCCTCCGTGTGCCGCTCCGTTTCTCTTTGCGTCTGGGTCGTGTCCAGGACATTGCAGCCGTCTATCACCACGTGCTTGTGAAATAACACTTAAAGCTTCAGGGTGGTGCATTAAGATGCTCTCCCTTAGAGCATTTGGCTAGGGCTTGCTGGCCACAACCGTCTTCATCATGGAGCACGTCTATGTAATATCTGGGGATCTCTTGACAAGAAGGGACTCGCTAAGAAGCCAAACAAATGTTTTTAAGACTGATGATGCATTTGTATCTTCATCACATGCAATGGAGATAAATATTCACCTCATCCACCCCTCGGTCTCCCACTTAAAATATCTCTTTGAACCACCCCCAGATGGCAAAACCAACATGTTTTGAGACATTCACAAAACAGAGTTCCACGATGCTTAGTCATTCTTTCTCATGGGAAACAAAGCACAAAAGTCATGAGAATAAAAGTTGTTAACCACTGCCCAAATGAGGAAGGGAAAACACTGTCTCCCTCTGGCCCGGCCCGGCAGGGGCAATGTTCCCCGTCTTCCTCGGAGGCCCGTGGACGCAGGGTTGGGCTGGACGGCTCGGATTCACACTTCCTCATCCCGTACCTGGCCTCTCCCCTAACTAAGTTCGTGTGCACATGTGCGCATACACGAACACACTCAGACAACCAGAAGAGATTCAGGTGGAAGCCAAATATGGAATTAAGCCCGTCATTTGGAATTTTTTAAAAATTCACTTTAAACTTCATATTTCAGCAGCAGCATCGCTCAGATTCACTCGCGTATTCTACAAATTTACCTCCTGCCACATAACATGCTTCGTGTTCCCTTTTCTTGTTCTGAATGGACCACTTTCATGGCCTTCAAAGAATAACTGTTTTATCATTTCACCTTTCCTGATTTTATGAACTTTTTTCCAATTCCACTCCAGCTTCATCTTTCTATTCCAAAGGTTCTTCCTTTGTCTTCAGATGGTGGCATGTCTGTGTGCATGAGCTAAGTTTTAATTTCCTGACCATGCTCAGTCCCAATATTGCTTAAAAAGCAATGGTGACAATTCTGAAAGTCTTTCTCTAGGTCCCCACAGAAAAGTGGAAGTCATTTGTACTCTTCCCCATCTAAATGCAGTATAGCATATTCCAGGTGATCGCCTAGGTCGTTCTGCTCACACAGCCTCCTGAAGTCTCCGCACTTTCTCCTGGCCCCTTTCCTAAAGAGCCTACTGGCATTCAGCCATTCGCCTTTTGGGGGACTTTTGCTGTTTTTTTCATCCTCTTCCACCGTGGATGGGAGGAAGAGTGCTCATGGTGTTCGTGCCATATATCACAGTGCCTGTGACTAGGGAGGACAAGCCCTCTGTTTTCTGTTCCTATTCAAAAAAATCAGGGAAGGACTCTGACTGGTCCAATTTAGGTCACATGCTTATCCCTGAGCCAATCATCTAAGGCCAGCTGTGGCATCTCCAAGAACATGGCAACGTCCACTCAAATAGATAAAGCATTTTTCAGTGAAGCAATAGGACAGCTATTCGCAAAAGACTGAAGACAAAATACTCAAAATAACAGACACCCACAATAAAGTATTTGTAAGTCTGTGTGTAGGTGTAATTAGCTATGATAACATCACTGCCTGAGGACATGTTTTTATACACAATAAACACATTGAATAGAAGTTATCAGGCCAGGCATGGTGGCTCATGCCTGCAATCCTAGTACTCTGGGAGGGTGAGGTGGGAGGATTGCTTGAGGTCAGGAGTTGGAGACCAGCCTTGGCAAGAGCAAGACCCCATCTCTACTGAAAATAGAAAAAATTAGCCAGGCACAGTGGCACATGTCTGTAGTCCCAGCTACTTGTAAGGCTGAGGCAGGAGGATTCCTTGAGCCCAGGAGTTTGAGGTTGCTGTGTGCTAGGCTTACGCCATGGTACTCTAGCCTGGGCAACAGAGTGAAACTGTCTCAAAAAAAAAAAAAAAAGAAGCTATCGAAATGTCAATAGCTATTACACCAAGAGGATAGAGTATAGATACTGGATAACTTTAGATTTATCTAGAAAAAGTTAAAGTACTACATTAAGAAGTTTAAGGGCAAGAATTAAAATAAGTGCACAATTTATAGCTTCCACCTCAGCAAAGGAGAAAAGGGGAACATTAATAAAATTCATCCATAAAGGTAGGAAGCAAAAGAAATGCAAACAACAAGATAGTAAGCAGAAAATATAAAAGAAGATGTTTAAAGTAAGTACGAATATATAAGAAATCACATTAAATGTAAATAGATTAAACTAACTTTTTAAAAGAAACAGACTATCCATATATATATTTTTTTAAAACCAAGCTGTGTCCTGCCTGTAAAAGTCACACCTAAAACAAAATGACATAGAAAGATTGGGAAAAGATATACCATGCAAATCCTAAACAAACACTTGCATGATCGTATTAAATTATAGTAAAATATTATGTAATTTATAGTAAAAATCATTAAGAGAGGTAAAGAGGAATATTACATGGTGATAAAAGAAACATTACACCAAAATTTGGTTGCATCTACCAAAATAATCTTGAGGAAAAATGACACAACTGGAAGGAAAAATTAATAAAACCACAACCATTGTGGGGGATTTTAGCTCAAACACCATAGATCGAACCGGCACACAACTGGTAAGAATATAGACGAGTTATGTATGAAAGGAAGGTATTCACCAACTCATGGTTAAAATCCAACCACTGGGGAAACTTTAGGTAAATTATAAAAGGCAGAAGATTTCTCACTGTGGTTCCACTGTCGGCATCCTTTCTCTTATCAGTCTGAAAATCACTTCCCCATGAACAGCGGGACTGAAAATTCATTGCTCCCGGGAAATGATTAAATAACCTGGAGTACAAGACACATTTATAAAACTTGCCAAAGGGTGACAATTTCATAAAAACGAGAGAAAAGCAGTGCTTGATTTTTTATCATCAGTTTCAAAAAATGGCATCAGGCTTAGGGAACAAATAAGGCCACTAACACCTCCCAAGACTTATCGCCTACTGACTGGTGGTTTGTTCTACCAGGAACTCCTTCTAGGGCAGGGGTTCCTCTCTAGAGTTTTTACAGGAACTTAAAGAATAAAAGATAACAGTAAAGATTACAACAGAATTTTCTTGCTACCTGGAAAAGCATCCACAGTGAATGTGCTATTTTCTTCACTGAGCTTTACAACCATACGCTGACCTGGAATGCTTATTGTCCTTTCTATATTCTCGTATGTACTCACATCCACATCTTGCTCTGACTCAGTTGTATATTGAGCCTCTTAACTCTTCCTGTGAAGAAAGATCAGGGAGGAAGCTACCTCACTTCAAATGCCCTGCTTAGTTCCGTGAGCTGGGATCAGCACTGCGATAACAAAATACATCTTTTATTATTAACAAAAATGTATCTTAAGCATTGACCGAAATCCACTGACCCTCTCGAGAAGAGTTCACAATGCATCAGGGTGCCATGGCCCAGCACTTGAGAACCACTCCTCTAGGCTCCCACCATCCTTACATCCTTCATAACACAGCACATTTCGCTTTAGTTTAAGCTAGTTCTTGGGGAAAAAAAAAAAATGAATAGTTAATCTGCACCATCCAGCCAATAATAATGGTACAGTCCCTACTCCATGTCAGGTCCTGGGCCAGGTATTGGGATTTAATGTGACTAAGACACAGTCCCTGCTCTTGAAGAGCTTGCGAGGCAATGGGTGGACCTGTACAAGGCGGTAGTAACAATACAGTGCCATAAGTAACCGAGGAGGCCACGAGGGCACCTGGGAGAGGCCCCTTGGTAAAAGCATCAAGTCATAAAGTAGCTGGGCCAAGTCAGGAAGGAGGAGTAGGCAGTAAGGAGGCAGGGGTGGGGGTGACAAGTGCAGCATAAAGTGGGAGGAGGCCAGGGGTCAGAGGCGGGGCTGCAGGAGCCAGGTGCAGCCTTGTGTGCACATCTGAACAAGGAGAGGCACACACACCTGGCCCTGCAACGAGGCTTGGCTTCGCTCTGCAGCAATTCTTCATGGATCTAGAGGCCCAGAGTAGCCCACTTCTTTACCTTATCTTCTTTGGCCTTAGAATCAACTTTTTATCCTTTTGACCTCTATTTCCAGGTGCTATGAAAAAAATCTTCCAGAAGCCTTCAATGCCCAGGGCTTATAGCACAGACTCCCAAGTTTGACATGGAAGGCCTCCCATGAACGCCCCATGTAATCTTCCTGCCTCTCTGCAAACTTTCTCCTCCTGGCCCACCTGTGTCCTAAAAACAGGACTCAACCCTTCTCTGCTCTTTTCATTTGCTTACGACAGCCCCGCTCTCCCTCTGCAGCCTCATTCTCTGTCTACGGCTCACGTCAAGCTGCCCCCTTGGGTGGAGCATGAGAAAATGTCGGCCCAAGAGTGTGGTGTTTCACACGTGCCCTCACATTGTCAAACTTCTTCCCGTATGTTTCCTTCTCATCTCCTGAGCTAAACTGTAAGCTTCCAGAGGCAAGGAACGTGCTCATCAGTACACACTCTGCAGTCCAAAAAGCCAGTTGGGTTAACATAGATCAGAACCTGAGTCCCTCTGTATCATTGTTAAAACCTTGGTTATTGGAGAGTGTGAAAGGTTAGCAAACTGAGATGTCTTGACCTAACAGAGAGCAGGAAAACTGGCAAGGACTCATTTCCTCACTGTAAGATTCAGACTACTTCATGCTGGTCCCTCCCCACCTGCCAAGACGCAAATGCTAACAGCCACAACAGGCTGGATTCCTGAACAGCAAGACAGGAAGAACATTCACCTCCGAAAGCAGTAATGTAAATGTGCAATGGAATCTTCCCCTTTTACTATATAAATGGTGCCATTGTGCAAATCTCTTGCATACGCATACGATACATTCATAACAAAAACAATCGTTAAAGTTTTTAAATGCAAAATAACCACAAAACTCATAAAAATGATGCCATAGTTGGATGTTTTGTTTTTGTTGTTGTTTGTTATTTTTCCCCTGAATACTTCAGAGCCTGGGCAAGCCCCAGGGGGACAGGCAGCGATGAGTGCAAAAAGCATCCCACCATTATGAAGATCAGGGTGTGTGTGTGCTTAGTGGGCGGCGGGGAAGAGGCACATGGGGGAAGAGAGGAAGACCAAGACAGAAGACGTAAGGAGCAGGACCGGCAGCAAAGGCCATGTTGTGGAAGTTCCCGCTCTGGCTCTCAGGAGGAAACACCAAGAAAAGGCAGGAGGAAGATGAAGCCCCAAAGGCTTTGGAGGAAGTTCTGAGGAAAGGGAATTGATCCTCCTTGCTGCGGAGAGGAGAATGAGAAGTAACACGGGGTGGATGTTCCCAGAAGACAAAATACCACACACTCTGGGAAGGCGTTTTCTACCATGTGGACAGTCTCCAGGGGGCTGCGGTGGAGCAGGAACCCCCAGTCCTGTGACGTGTTGACCCACGTGTGAAGACAAATATAGCGGAAGAGGACAGAAGCCACCCAAATTAAAGATCAGAGAGGGGCTCCCCTACCCCTTGGGTCCAAAATAGCCCCACATTTTAAATCACATGAAGTCAGAGGAACAAGTAAGCAAACAAACATGTGGATGAAAAGGGAATGAACTAACGTTTCTCCTTTTATCCTCTCTTATTTGATTTTAGTCACCCAAGTTACTTATTTAGATTTATTTAATGACCACCAGCAAAGAACAGTGTGAGCTGTTCAGGATGTGACTCCTCTTTTCCCTTAAGGGTCTTGTTAGGCTGACATGCTCCGACCTGACCACGGAAGTACCTCTCACTTGAGTTAAGAGCCACGAGGCAACTCTCATTACTATGCATATTTGACTCTGAGCATCGAGACTTTCCACCAGAGAGCTGGGAAGACAGCTGAGAGATGCTCCCCTCCACCTACGACCTAGAGTATGACCCTGGAAGAACTTCTGCTCAAGGAAGAAGACAGGGGTCGCCCACTGGACACCCAGCTTCCAGAGTGAAGGGCAAGTGCTCAGTAGTAGCTGTCAGTGAGGTTCTGCACCTTGCTCAACTTTAAGCAC
>RJWJ010033988.1:0-17511 GCA_004363605.1 Indri indri | reverse complement strand
GTTGTGTTTTGCAAGATGGCAGATCCAGTGCACGCAGAAGGTGGGTATTGCCCACCGTTGGTTACAAGGATGTTAGAAGAAAGAGTCAGTGTGTCAGATACCTTGATGCATATCAAATCTCCACCCCTGCGTGGTATATTCTTCCGATGTAGATTTCTAGACCTCCTTCAATTACAAGTGAATTGATCTTAATGGATTTATTCCAAGAAAGGAAGTTTAGTTGTTTTAATAATTAAGGAATTTTTTTTTAAAAAGATTTGTCAATATCCTTAACTACTGTGATCACAAAACCCCCAATTTTAACCTGTAGAAAACGGAACCATAAATGAATTATTTAGTGTGGGGAGTGACATAAAAATCCATAAGGCAGCTTAATCACAGCACAGAAAAAGAAATACTCCTTTTGGTTACAAAATTAAAAGTGCTCATTTTTTTAAAAATGCTCTTTCCTCTGTCAAAGTTCCAAGTGAGTTTAGAAGCTTGTTACCGTGCCTGGATCGGTGTCCTTTTGGTGTTAGTAAGTCCAATTTTGCCATCTGCTGACGCCTCCCGAATGTAGTGCCCGCTGAGTTTGCCGGTGCGATTGTGTCCAGTTCCGCTTGATCAGTGCCTGCCCCGGCTATGGTGTCCGAGTGGGATGGGGGTGCGGTGGGCGGGTCAGTGTGCGTGGGTGTGGTTTATAGGCTTTTGGTTTCCTCCAGAGACATTTCCAGGTGCCCATTTGGTTGATAACTTAAGTTTCTTAGAGGTAAAATCCGATCAAAACCAAGTTGAATCCCCAGTAGAGGGGAAGGTGTGAGCACTGCTCGGCGCGGCGTGGGCGCTTGAGGGAGGTTGGCTTTTGTGTCACGGGAAGGTTTTCTGATGGGTGGTTCGAACATACAAGTTATGGGAAAATGAGAGGTGCTCGGGCCTTCCCGGAGTTTGGGAACTAGAGAAGGGACATGGTGAACGTCCCCACTGCCGCAGGCACCCGGCCATGCTAGGCACTGTTGTGTAGCCTTTTTGGGTGGGCTTCTTTGCCTCTTAGTCAATATAGTACTCCTTGTTGGTTCTAGTAAATTCTGTGCTTAACTGCGCTAAACAAGAACTTATTTTTAGACAGGGAAGTATACTTCGGTAGGTGCAGGTATATACCTGGGGAGTGGCTGCTCATGTGACTTGGAATTGTTCCCGAAGTTTCTTAGCCTCTGCAGTGTCATCCTCACCAATGGCCGTCAGCTCTCTTCCCCAGCTTAGGGCTTCTGAGCAAGGAAAAGTAACTTTTCTCCACCTTCTAAAAATAGGCAGATCTGAAAAAGTTGGCTGGCCTAAACAGCGTCACGCAAGACAACTGGAATGAGAAGCACAGAATACACCGAGGCCTAACTCGGACTTCAGCATCACCAGAATATTCCCAGCAGTTGTATTGTTCAGTCTTGTACTTTTGATAAATGATAGCTGAGTTAATGAGTATAAAGCAGGAGATATTTCTTCCCCTGGTGTTATTTGTATCCCAGTAACCTTGCCGCACGCTGCAGTTAGTTTCAGCCTGAACAGCTGCCCTCGGTGCTAGAACTAAGCGACCGAGACTTCTAACCTTTAACCCAGATTCCCAGTCCTCGTGTACCAGTGTCACATTTTATAGCTGTCAGTAGCCCAAAATAGAGCGAAGAGACTTGCACAGGGGGAGCTTTCATCAGCCAAACCCTTTCTTTCATAATGAATACTGAATTAATACTGAAAGCGGTATTTCCAGCTTTTTCGTATCATAATTATAACAGAGATGCCAGTACCTTACACAGAGCTCAGTCCACCTCTGACCATTCAGTGCAGAAGCTCCTAACCTGGGGTCCCTGGCCCCTTGGGGTTGGTCACTGGATAAGTATGGAAGGTGTCCATGATCACCAGAAAATTGTATGCACAATTTTACTAATGTGTTTGCATTTTTCTGGGGACAGGGTCTGTGGTTTTTAGCACATACTCAGGAGTGTGAGAGGAACCCAGGAAGATTAAGAACCATTGTAGTCAAATGCAGAAAATATAGTTTAATAAAGAGCCATTCATATTGCTTTCCTGTTACTTCCTAATCACCATTCTTTTAATTTTTTTTCTTTTTTTCTTTTCTTTTTTTAATTTTTTTTCTTTTCTTAATTTTTTTTAATATCAATCTATTAATGTTTTGGAAATTGTAGAAATGAATCAGAAATGGACTCTGTCCATACAGAGTTTACAGCTGAGTAAAGGAGATTAGATTATAGAGTCTTGAGTTAAAAGGAATTGCAAAGATCGTGTGGTCCAACGTCCTATCGGGTGCTTAAGTCCTTTTCAAAACAGCTCATCCAAGTTCTTGTCGGCCCTGTCATTGGTCACTTCCGGTGGTAAGATTCACTGTCTCAGGATGACATCTCTGGACAGCCCTAGCTATTCAACAATTCTTTATGTTAAATTCAGCCAAAGCCTAATTGTCCATAACTTCCACCAGTTGAGCCTAGAATTACCCTCCCTTGCCCCATGGGGTCACACAGGACAAATCTGTGCCTAGTGCTTATTTGTATAAGGATAGATCTCACATCCTTCTGAAAACTTCTCTGAGCCGCCAACCCCATACCTGTAACTTTTCCTCAGGTGACTAAGTTCTGAGTCCTTTCACCTTTTCACAGTAATTAAAATGTGAAATGGTCCTATAAAAATTTTACAGCTGTTGTAAAACTGCTTTTTATAGGTGTTGTCCATCATGTTCTTTATGATCCTTATACAAATATTCAGAAGGTCAATTCTGTACTGGATGTACTGAGATGTTTACTATTATTTAATAACATTCAGTGTATCTATTAGGATGTAGTTCATCTCACAGATGAAACAGAGATCCAAAGTAATAGTGGTTTGAATGATAGAGAAGTTTGTCTGGCATGTACGAGTCTGGAGGTGGCACCCAGGCCTGATTTCAGCTCTGTGGTACTATCAGTGAACCCAGATTTCGATCTTGTTACTCTGCCCTGGAAAACCTTTATCTGCAAAATCATGTCACGGCCCAAGGTGGCTGCTATGATGCTAGCCATCATGCTACCTTCCAGCCTGAAGGGGAAAAGATGAAGAAAAAGATGGGCAGAGGGCATGTTCCTGCCAGCTTTAAGGTTCCCCAGAGCTGAGGCAGGAAGAGGGTAAATTTTAGGTGGAAGGGAGTTACATATGGAAATGCATACATTCTCTGAGAAAGCTGCTAGACATTGGGCACTTTATAGGTTTCCATAACTTTGAGAACAAAAGAAGTGTGTAGAGTTTACTGTCAAACACACCTAAGAAAGGAGAAGTCATTTCTTTGGATGAAGGTAACTTTTAGATGGAATGGAGTTACATATGGAAACGCATACATTCTCTCAGAGAAGACTGCTGCATCTCATCTGTCTGCATCTGTCTACATGTCATCAGCCAGAACTCAGCCACATGACTGTCCTCAGCTGCAGTGCAGTCTTTATTCTGCACAGCCAGGTCCCTAACTGAAAAATGAGGCTTCTGTTAATTTGGAAAACAGCTGTTGGTGAACAACGAGCTGTGCGTGCCACCCTTGGCATCCTCTCTACCTGGGCTCTCGGCAGCTTTCTGCTGTTCCGTGTTCAGCTGTGCTCGTGTGGGGCGACGCTCAGGTGCCTCTTGTCCTTCTGTTCTTGCTAGAAACGTTTCAGTGCAAATGTAACTTTGATGGTAAAGTTGATTCAAATCATATTTGGAAGTAGACACATACGAATAAGTGAAGCGAAATTAGGATAATTTCATCAAATCTAAAATGCACTGATTGCCAGACACACTATTATTTCATGTCCCACTAAGGTGGATAAAAATACTGCCAATTCAGCTGTGACCCACCACCATTTGAAGATGCATCCTGAGTTCAGTGATGTTAAAATCTGAAAATGTGCATCTTCAAGTTGATGAAATAGGATTCCTGGACCAAGTGCTCGTTTGTCTCGGGAAATGCAGTAATAACGTTTTAACATACTGAAGAGTATTCCTGAGGGGGTTAGGACTCAAGCCCTGTGCTGTGTTTGTGTTTCCTTGTGATGCATCTTTCATTATTATATGAATTTTATGTATTTAGTATGTTCACTATGGCTAAGAAATCGGAGCATACTATTTGATTTGGGTAAGTTAGTTCAAACTGAATATTCCCATTCGGGTAACTTACAGACTGAAGGAGTTACGTCTACATAGAGAGTTGAATTAAAGGCCGACTTGGTTTGAGATAAGGGTTTGATAGAGGTAGCTCAGAAACAGCTGCTCAGCAGACCATTCCGTGCAGTCTTCCTTCGTGCCATGTTTAAGCGTTTTAATTCCTGTGCTGGCCACGATGCAGAGACGGGCTTGGTCTGTCGGAGCTTGAAGGCCTATGTTGTATCTTCTCCTTTTCAGGAAATGAACGGGGTGCTGAAAGGTATGCTCTCAGAATGGTTTTCTTCAGGGTTCCTGAATCTGGAACGCGTCACCTGGCATTCCTCATGTGAAGTGCTGCAGAAAGTCAGTGAGTAAGTAGTAAGGGTTTTCTTTTCTTTATATATATTTCCATATTTTTATATTGGCTGAAAGCCAATCTCCATTCACACGAACATTTTATTTCAAGCCCAGTAAAATCCAAACACGGTATCCACAAACGCTGTGGCTGTCATCACACAGGATACCCAGAGGAGGAGGAGAGAGCATGAATAGAACCTGCCCCGTCTGTGGGGTCTTACTTGTTTCTTATATTTGAAGCAAACAGCCTCACTTTATGGCTTGCCAAGACCCCATTATCAGAGTTGTGTAACTCACTGGACCAAGTATTTGCGTCAGTAAGCAAATCAGCATTTAGCTCATCTCGTTGTTAAAAGTTCTCCCTTAGCTAAAGTCTCTATAAATGAGCCACATCGTGCGTAATTACAATACGTCCAGGACACAGTCCGCACGACCTGGAGACTTCTTTCTACCTAAGGATCTCACGTCCCGTGCTGTCCTGTGGACTCTGAGAAACACGTCCTGTTTGAAGTGTAACAAATCCAAAGAGCCGATAGTGCCTGCTGCCACTTCACGCGCTGAAGACAAAATAGCGTTTGGATGAGGTGACTAGGCAAAAGGAACCCAGAGATGAATACAGTATTTGCAGCGTTGACAGCTGCTTCCAAACTACAGGGATCCAAAGGAAAGAAAAGACACAGAACGTTGAGCGAAGAAGGCTTTCATTAGATCTTTGTGACTATCTGCCGCATGAATGCTTCCCGGGGGCCTCACAAACTGCTCTTAGAATTGGTATTATGAATTAGAGCACAATTGTGTATGTAAAATGGGCACTAATTGTAGTTCTCTCAGCCAGTGCTGTTTCTCATTAAAATGATTTTCTCTGAATTTTCCAAAAGAGTCAATTAAAGCCGTATTTAAATAATGTATTTCACTTAAGTGAATAATATGAATAGGAATCAGCTCTCATTATTTAACTTGTAAATTACACGTGTCTTCTCCCTTTGTGATTTCGCACCAGGTCCGAGGCTGTGCACCCCGTCAAAAGCTGGATGGACATGAAGCGCCGCGTCGGCCCTTACCGAAGATGCTACTTCTTTTCTCACTGTTCAACCCCTGGGGAGCCCCTGATCGTCCTGCACGTGGCACTGACCAGCGACATCACCAGCAACATCCAGGTACCCGCAGACAGTCCATTCTGGACAACATAGGCATCCCAGAAAGTCTCTTAATTTTTTTTTTTTTAACTTGGTTTTGTCCTCTTTTTTAGAAAAATAAATCGTGTTAGAATTTTTTGGACTTTTCAGTTGAGTAGGTGAAATCTCCAGATTTGTAGTTACAGAATGTAGAAGTATAGCATACGGACGGGGACGGAACAGGGAAAGTATTCATCTGGCTACGTTGACCGTGAGTCGAGACACGGTTGAAGGCTATAGGGGCAGAAAATAGCTGTGAGGGAAGAAGAGATGGGAGGATGCACAGGTCAGCTTTTCCACACTTGTTAAGTGCCTGTGAGGAGTTTTAAAAGATATGTGATTGAAAAATTGGAAGACATGTTCCGTCCCCTACACCTGATATTCCGTCCCCTATTCCCAGGATGCTGCCGGGGAGTGGAGGTCTTGGGAGTCGTGTTGGATAGTCCCTCCTGTGGGGTCCGGCAAGGATGTCTGCGGCCCTCGTGCAGGCCCCAGGGACAGAAGAGCCAGGACCACGTCACAGGGTCTGGCCATAGGAGAGCAGGGCTTGGCAGAGGGAGAGACGGGTAGCAGGGAGCCTGAGACCCCTGGGTCAGAGTGGGTGTGCTCAGACCAAGAGGACGTAGTGAGGGCTTTGGGGTAAGGGTCACCAGTTCAGAATCCAAATGGACGAAAACATGTCCCAAGATGAGTGCCCGGGCAGAGTTTCCTCGTCAGAGAGATTGAGGAGGGCAAATGGGCAGATGTTCCTGATCAGCAGGGAGAAATTAATTCCCTTATAATTTTGGTGTTTGAAGGAATCACGCCCTCACATGCTGTCGGTAGGGCTAGAAGTCGTTACAGCCCCTCTGAGGGCCGTTGGGCAACATGTATTCAAATACAGAATATGCATTCCTTTCGACCTGAAAATTCCACTCTTCGGGATTTGTCCCGGGGAGATACTGAGACCTGAGTTCAGGCGGTTGCTCATGCAGCGTCGTCTGTAGTTTTTAAAGACTGGAGACGATAACGCAACTGTCCGTCAGCAGAGACCGGGTTCAGGAGGTGCCGGTGTGAACACACAGCACATCTTCACGTACATTGGCTTTCTTTGTGTGCATTTAAATATCCATGTAGGTTTACGTTTTTTACATGGAAAGCCAACCTGGCCTTACTGCTGAGTGAAAATTCGAGTTACACAATAGCATGCGTGGTGTGGTCTTATTTATAATAATATTAATATTATCTATTGAGTGTGTGCTCTGTGCCCATCTTGTCTGTGAAGCACATCTCATTTGCTACTGCTCGGAGCAGGCTGTGAGCTGGGTGTTACTATCATTGGCCTCAGTTTAGACACAGGAAACTACGGCTGAGGGGAGCATCAGTAGCTTGCCCACCACCATAGAGCGAGTGAGGGTGGAACCAGGACCCAGCCCCAGCCCACATGCCAGCCCCAGGGGAAGGCGCCTTCTGGCTGTGTAGAATTACGCACGTGCATTTGGGCATGTGCGAACATGTGTGTGCACCACTGTATGTCTAGGTGTATTTAAGTGTGTACATACCCACAGCCGGAGACAGCCTGGAAAGATGTCCATGAGAAGGTCGACAGCAGGCCTGAGTGTTAGTCTGTGGAGTAACTTGTGATTTCTTCTTTGTACATTTTTTCTTTGCCGCTTCAACATTCTACATACCTCATTTGTGTAACTGAAGACAAATTCGTTTTTATTTTGAAAACTTTAAGGTTGCGGGGAATTTTTGCGTAAGGAACCACAAGATAACTTTCTTGAAAACCAAAGGGCTCTGTTCTTTGAACCACGGAGTTCTTCCATCAGACAGGACCGCAGGCCCAGCAGGGGCCTCAGAGGGTGTCCCGTCTGTCTCGAGCCTCGCCGCTTTCTTTGCAGCAGCTGTTATCACAGGCCCTGTTGAGAACCTGAAGGAGCTGAAAGCTGAGGGCATTTTCCCCTGGGGAGATGTGCACATGTTCCATACAATTTTAGAAAGTTTGTGGACCTCTAGAGCCCATCCAGGGCTCTGGGCTAAACACTCCTACTTCAGGAATCAAACGTAGCTGGTAGAAGTTAACACTGTAACTTTGTTAAGGTATTTTAATGTGTTCTTCAAAAGCAAGCTGGTGTACCTGCTTTGAAGCAAACCGAAAGGTAACCACCTGCTATTCCACCATTCTCAAGTGCCCTTCGGAGTATTAGGGATCAAAAACCCACGCAATCAAAAATGACAGTAAAATCAGACTCAGCTAAGTGACTTTCCAGTATAAGTCACTTCTTAGATTGCGCATGCGTCTGTGCAGATGTATGTTGTCACACAGAAAAAACAAAGATGTTGGCACAAAATCAAAAAGGTATATGATAAAGTCATAAAAGGTAAATTTCCTAAAAGAAAAATTATACAGGACTGCATATGGCCTGTTGAGAAATTTGAAAAACTAGGGTTCAGAGAAAAGGAGCAAAAATAACTAAAGGGGAAAAAATCAGGCCTTTACAGAAAAGCTGAAGAAATTGGAGCTATTTAGCCTCAACACAGGGTCACTGTATGATCTCTGGGGAGTTCACGGAGCAAGTTTCTGTTTGTACCAAGGCCTAAAAAAGACAAAAAGGGACATAAATTGCTCTTCAGCAAAGTTTGCGCTAGAATTTCAAAATGGTAGAAATGACACAACACTGAGCAGACAACCTGGGAAGGTTGTGAGATCGTCCTCCTCCAGAGTTTTCAAAACAGAACAGTTTGGTCTTTATCACCTAAACCCAGACTGGGAGGCCAAGGTCCCAGCTCTTTGAATCTCCTGAGAATTGTCTTATGACCCACGAGAAAGGGCTGTGATGCGAGCTGGCAAGCTTGAGCCCACTCTTAGAACCATCGTTCGTGTCTTCCAGGCGATAGTGAAGGAATGCCCTCCGTCCGAGACAGAGGAGAAGAACAGAATCGCTGCCGCCATCTTTTATTCCATCAGCTTGGCCCAGCAAGGACTACAAGGGGTGGAGCTGGGAACGTTCCTTGTAAAGCGAGTCATCAAGGAGCTGCAGGTAAGTGTGGCGCAGCGGGACGTGCCCGGCAGCCCAGGCTCTGCCTCGCTAAACGTGGCCAGGCCCTGTCAGTGAACCTTGTGGGGCGTCAGGCGTGATGGCTGGTGGCAAGTCCTGCCACAGCTCTCTAGGGATGTGGATGAAGATAGGAACTAAAGGGATGAGGAGGAAGTAAAAAAGTGCCAGATGCCCCTCGGCAAGTCCCAGGAGCCACGAGACTCCAAGGGAGATGAGAATGATACTGAGAAGAAACATCTAGAATCTAGCTTCTCAGTTGCCTGCAAAATGCAGGTGTGTTCTGAGGACGTGCAGTCTCTCTAGGGTGACCTCATTCTGGCTGGCCAGGATGTGCCCAGTCCCATGTGTTGTCCCCGTGTAAGTGTCAGGAGTGCCTCGTTTCACCCTCAAGTGTCCCAGCTTGGATGATACAGTTGGTGGCCATCCTAGCCACACCCGACCTTCTCCCCTCCCCGCCCACACCTTCAGGGCCTCTGGCCCCTGCATCCCGTCGGTGTGGGCCTGTCTTCCCATGGTCTGCGAGGGAGCGCTGAGGCTAGACCAGGCAGCTTGAAGGCAAACACATTGGCTTATTTT
Source organism: Indri indri (assembly GCA_004363605.1). NCBI lineage: Eukaryota > Metazoa > Chordata > Mammalia > Primates > Indriidae > Indri > Indri indri. The sequence continues at coordinate 8,231 of RJWJ010033988.1, read as the reverse complement.
GATCTAACTCCCTTCTCTTTGCTGTTCTGTGGGAAACCTTAACCATCCTACAGCAGAAATGTTGAGGTTCACTCTGGGCCTAGGCTTTTAAAAGCTATCTCGTCAGAGGCTTGGATGAACTACAATGAGTAGAATCTAATTATTAAGCAAAAAACTAGATTGCTAATAATTGGCTCAGAACGTGCCGTTCCGTGTTGGGAGCTGCAGAGGGTGCAGCCGCAGCTCCTCCTCAGAGAATGACGAGTGGAATTTAAATGTTTATATGCCTTGGATTAAATTCATCACCAGATTTCAACCTGAGAAGGCAGGGTTCAGCCGGTGTCAGCTTCGTCATCACTCTCGGCCACTTTTCCCCCCAGAGGTGACAAGAAGCCACATCTAATTAATGGAAGTTTCTTATTTCTTCTTTGCTGAAGGTGTTAATGAGCAGGGCGGGGAGGGGGCGTATCAGGTAAGAAAGGCAACCAGAGAAAGCAGCATCCCGGGTTCCGGGTAACACACCCACAGGCTGTTTCTGAACCAGGACGGCACCTTAACCCACTAGTCGTCCTGACGGTGTCACTTACCTGACACTCGCTGCGAGCTGGAACGTCAACAGAGAGAATCTGGAAGGAAGAATCTGTGTCACTGTCTCTGCTCGAAAGTGTTTCTTGGGGTTTATAAAAGCAAAAACTTGAGAGCCACTTTAAATGTCCAATGAGAAGACTCTGGTTAGGCAAATCATACATAGTCTTTTAATATTACTCTCTTGTTAAAATTATATTTTTGCATTTTAGATGATGAGAAAACGCTCATGATATGAACTCATAATGCATGATGTAAAGCAAGTGTCTGACCTACGTAAAAATTGCACAGAGAAGCCAGGGGATTGTACTTTCTCAAACTATTGAGAGTGGTTTACTCAGAGTAGTAGTTTTCTTTTGTCATAAATTTTTAAAAAATCTTTCTATAGCGAGCGTGCATTACATTTATAATCAGAAAACACTGAATTTTTTGAGATGATCGTTGAGATCTCTGTAATTTGAACAATAGTGGTTGAACCGTGTCGTGCGATGTGGGAAATGCCCGCAGCCTCCCCTCCGCTCCCCCTTCCCTCGTTCACTCACCAGTCGCTGGGCATTGGTGTGCCAAGCACCACGCAGGTTCTGTGGCTGCAGAGGTGTCCGTGGCAGGGGCCTGGTGTGACGCAAAGACGAGCTCTGGCATCAGAAACTGCCAGGTCCCACCTCACAGTGGCCAGTTCTCTGGTTTTAAGCAAGTCCCCCGACTTAGGTCTCTGTTCTGCCAACATGACGATGGTAGGGACAGGGACACCTTGTCTTGGGGACTCAAGGTACCTGCAGGGCCTGGCACACATCAGGTTCCTAATAAATGTTCCTTGAAAGAAGAAAAATAATGTCTATCAAATGTCCCTTTGCCAGCTACGCAGCATCATGCAAAGGTCAATGACACGTAGACTCTAAGTGGAGAGCTGTCCCGTGTGGGTAACACGCCTGCTGAATTTGTGTGTTTTCTCCACCTCCCTCCACCCCAACCGTGCTTTACAGAAAGACTTTCCTCACCTGGGGACGTTTTCAAGTCTGTCACCTATACCTGGATTCACCAAATGGCTCCTGGGGCTTCTGAACTCACAAATGAAGGAGCTTGGGAGGAACGAACTCTTCACAGATTCGGAATGTAAAGAACTCTCTGAGATCACCGGGGGCCCCCCGAACGAGACCCTCAAGGTCTTTCTCAGCAGCAACGAGTGGGTGAAGTCTGAGAGGCTGGTCCGGGCGCTGCAGGCCCCGCTGATGCGGCTCTGCGCCTGGTACTTGTATGGGGAGAAGCACCGGGGCTACGCCCTGAACCCCGTGGCCAACTTCCACCTGCAGAACGGGGCGGTGATGTGGCGCATCAACTGGATGGCGGACACCAGCCTGAAAGGCCTGAGCAGCTCCTGCGGCCTGATGGTCAACTACCGCTACTGCCTGGACGAGACAGGCCCCAACAGCACCGCCTACCTCGGCTCCAAGAGCATCAAAGCTTCCGAGCAGGTCCTCAACCTGGTGGCCCAGTTCCAGAAGAACAGCAAGCTGTAGAAGGAAACCTCTCCCAAAGCCTACGTTCCCGGCCCAGGGCTCAGAAAATGAACATTTTCAGGATGGGTCGTGCTCATACATCAAAAGGGGCTTTCTGAGTAAAGCCCGAGTTGACCCATGTCCTGTTGCCCATAGGGTCCCGCTGTGAGGCCAGGCCCTAACTTTCACTGCCCTGGAAAAGACGCTGCCTGGCGCAGGTGGTGGTGGGTGCAGGTGTGCACGGACCGGGCAGGGTCGCTGTGCTCTCTGCAGAGATTCTGCTGTGGCCTTCGGCCTGGCCCCTGCCCAGGGCTGGTGCTGCGGCAACTCCGTGTTCGGGAAGCTCCACCGTTGTCCTCCCAGGGCAGATCAGTCAGCCTCCCGAGGACCAGGGCGAGTGGTCCAGATGAGAACAGATTTTACTTCGAGCTTCTAGAATGTAATTTGGCAATGACTGCTTTAGCCATGTTTCTCCATGCAACAAAAAGGGATATAGGGCTGTGCTACGTTTTCCCAGTTAAATTTTACCCTTTGAAGTTCATAAACATATGAAAGGGTTTGTGACTTTGCACAAAGGTAGTAAGTTAAATCACTGAACACAAACGCCGTTGCTGCTTGAGGCATAAGTTGGATTATGGACTCTAAAATTGTAGGGATTCAAGTTCATAATGAACTGAATAGTAAAGAACAAGTTTGTTCTGTAAAGCATTAAACACATGATTATTAATCGTGGTCACCTTTAAGATTGGAGACTGCTAAGGCTCGAATCAGCTCTGAGATGTCAGCTGTTCCGTGGGTCCCCAGCCAGCCCTGCGGGGTGTTGGGTGTTCCAGGAGGGGGCTGGAGCGAGTGGGATGAGAACAGAGATGCAGGACGACTGCGGCCGTGGGAGGAAGGGGAGCGTGTGTCTGTCCGCGTGTGCGTGTGTCTGTGCGCACGCATCTGTGGTTGCAGTGCCTTCGCCGTCCTCAGGCAGACAGGTCCCCTTACCTTCATTTTCCATCTTTAAGATCCATTCAGGGTCCTTCTCTGTCGTCCTCTGTGTGTGACACGTTGCCTCATAACAGACGGTGTGACGGTAGTTACTGAAATTTTTGCTTCTCTGAGCCCCGGTGGCAGCAGTCTCCTGCCTCCTCGCAGTGCTCGGTGCTGACTGGGAGGCCCTGGGGCGCTGAACTGCTTACAGGCCAGTCGCCCACGGTCCTGACAGCCTGCCGGGCCCCACTTCTGCAGGCAGGTGTCCCCAGACCCTTGGTCATCCCGAAACCTGCCTCGGCCTTACTGTCGTCTTTCTCAGCTGTTGGCCTAGATGTTAAAGATGACCAGCAATCTCGTGTGTTTTATCCCTTTGCCTCCAACATGTCCTGGAGAGATCACGTGTTCCGCAATGTGTTCCAGAATGGCCTTGCCCTGGAGAACACACAGATCATGCAGTCTTTTTGTTTTGGGGGGTTTTGTTGTGTTGTTCTGCAGTTCCAGGGAGCTCCTTGACCCCCTGCCACTGTTCACCAAGCCAGTTCTGTTTGGGGTAGACACAAAGCTCACCTGGCTCACATGAGGCTAGAACCTTCTGAGGTGTGTGAGCAGCAGCTCATCTCACCAGGCTGGGGCTGCTGCCTGTGAACTGTGTGAAAGACCAGAAGCAGCCAGAACTTTGCCCCTCAGAGCGAGCCTTGTCCAGCAGGCAGAGTCGCGAGACACCTGGGAGCACCCCAGCCCATGCCTGTCCTCGTCCCCGAGCCCCACCCAGCCGCTGTGTCTGGTCGCTGCTGCGCCAGGGCCTCCCGGGCTTCGAGACCACTGTCTCCGGGAGCTCAGGAAGAGCTGACATGTCAGCTGCCTGCGTGACAGGCGTTCCCCGAGACCCCAGCTCCCAGTGCCCACATTTCACACCTTGTCTCTCCATTTAACCTCTTATGGAAAATTTCAAACACACACAAAAGTAGAAGAAATCAGTTACTACGATGACCTTATGTACCCGTCACTCAGCTGCCACCATCATCCTCGGTTGCCTGTCTTTGCAAACTGCTTACAACGCTTTACAGTTACAGTAGCTCAGGGAAGACGGACGGATGGCTGGGTGGAAGGAAGGAGGGTGGGTGGATGGATGTGCCAACGCCCCCTCTCTGTGCCTCAGTCCACACCGCTGAAGGAGGAAGAGCCTGCGATGCCTCCGTTACGCTGCACTGGGCCACACTGCCCTCACTGATGTGCGTGCTTCTCACGCTTACCCTAGTGCCCCTACAAGGGCAGAAGGTGGCTTCTGACTCCCCAGTCTACCTCAGGGACGACGAGACAGCCCCCACGTACGCCATCCTCCGCACGGTGACCACAGCAGAGCAGGAGTCGAAAGTGGACAGTGGCCAGGTCTGAAGGAGACACGGTGACTCACTGGGTCCTAGAGTTCTGAATTTACATCCTGCAGGAGAGAGCTACCCAACGCCCAGGTAAAACATCACAACGAGGACACAGCGGCCAGGAGGGCAGGTGCTCAGTCTTTCAGACCTGGTTTCCATCCCACTTGCTCTCGGGGGGCCCCAGGCAACCACTCTGACCACAGTGTCCTCCTCTGTGAAGTGCCCAGCAGTGTGGCTGGCTCACAGTAGGTGCACAATAAGTTGTTGTCATTAGTATAAACAGTTTCCACTGGGTCCCAAGTTCAAGGCTGAAACCACACCCTGTCCTGCCGTGGAGCTTGCTCCCCCTCAGTGTCCCCGTCCCAGTCCGAGGCCTGACCTGTGCACTCTGGAACCTGCCTCCGCTCCCCTCCTCCTGCACCCAAGCCCAGCTCTCCTCGCCTCTCAGAGCCACACGGTCCGGTCCATGGGTCAGATGGGCCCCAGCCCCCTCCGTCGCATCCACGGGGGTTTTACCAACAGCTCAGGCCTGGGCTCTGCTGGGATTCAGGCTCCAGGGGTACCAGTGAACTCAGGACACACCTGCTCTGACTTATCCACGGTCCCCTTTTCTTCTAAAAGGCAGCTCAGGGCATAATGGTGGGAGCCAGGGGCTTTGGTTCCAGCCAGGTCAAATCCTGACCCTGCTACTCCCAGCTCAGTGGCTTGGAGCAAGTAACCTGTCTTCACTGTGCATCAGTGTCGTCTTTGAAAGAGGGTAACCATAGTAACCATGGTACCTACCCCCAGGGCGCTGAGAGGCTCCAAGGAGCCCCTGGCAGGCACACCCATTCCTGTCGTTGGTACAAATGTTCCTACAGCTCGACTCCGGCACCACCGTCACACGTGCCTGAAAGGAGGTTCTGGGATCTGTCGTCCCTTATTTGGATATCAGAATGGTTGTTGGTTTTCTGGCTTCTTCCCAATTTCTAGGAGATGACTAATTTGTTCCCTCGGGAGGGAGGAGGAGGGCTGGGAGTGGCTCCCTGCACTGCGCCGTGCAGGTGCTGGAGGGAGCCTCACGACCCCCTGACTAGGCGGCACCCACGCTATAGAGAGGGGCCCCAGGCTGCCCAGCGAGCCCTGAACCCACTCTGCAGGGCCCCAGGGTGCGGGGTCACTCTGAGACTTCTCTGTCCGTCTCTCCCCTTCCTTCCGTCCCTGCCTCTGAGGATTTGACCCTCACCTCCTCTCTCCCGGGGGCTGGGCACTCCCCTGCGGGGGGTCGGGGGGGGTCACTGCCTCCTCTTTCTGTATGTGGCTTCAAAAGAGGGGGAAAAATCTCAACGTTTTTGCAAACATTAGCTTATTCTGGGCTTTGTTTGAAATTAAATATAAGGTGTACTTAAGATTTAAATTGAGTGAACACCTCTGTGATTTTTAATCGGATTTCGAGGCATTCATGGGAATATGAAGTTCATTTTGATCTATTCTTGGAAATAAAAGCTGCCCAGTGATCCCTACTCACCACAGAAAGTTGCTGCGTTATTCGCAATTTAACAAAATCGACAGGTGACCCCAGATCTCTTTCTCCTCTTTGTTTTGTTTCCAAATTGCGTTTGCATTTCTCACCTAGCTAACTCTCGATCTGCGGAAGGAAGGAAAAACACCATTTATGGGGTCTCCGTTTCGGGCCAGGCGTTCCCTTCCCTGCCTGGAGGGTCCCGTGTCCGTCCGTATCCAACACGAAGCCAGAGCGAGTGTTTCTCATTTGCAGATGAGCACTCGGACTCAGAGCGGGCCGAGCAGCTGCTGAGAGCGGAGCGGGGACCAAACCCAGGCCTGACCTGCCCCAGCTCCCCTTTCGCCTCTCCGCTGCTCTGCCTGCCGCCGGACGGGGAACAGCCGCACCAGCAAAGGCCCAGAGGAGAGAAGCCCAGCAGCGGGTGGAGCCAGGCGAGTGGCTGGTTTGGGCAGGAGTCAGGGGAGTGAGGTCAGAGGGGCAGCCTTGCGGGACAAGAAAAAGGCAAGATGCTGACATCTGGCAGGGGCCGGGGGTCCTCGGAAAGACCATCCCAGGCTCTTGTGTCTTCTCTGAAACTGGAGCATGCACAGTGCTGGCCGTGTTGGAACCCTCGGCTGCCAGGGACGGGAGCCCAGCTCCTGTAAAAGCAGAGAGGCCAAGCCCAAGAGGGACAGCCGGGCCCGGGGAAGAGCAGGAGCCGGGCCTGCTGCACGCAGGGCCCCCTGCCTCGGCCTGGGCCCGGGTCTGGCCCTCACTGAGGGACGTGGGATGCCCACAGCCCTGCCCCCACAGAGGCGGGCTCCCCGGGGTGCCCAGACTCTCACTACCCCAGACTCAGCCTTGACCGTGGTGGGAACGGTGGTTGGTCTGGTTTGCAAATAGGGAAACCGGCCGTGCGATGGGTCCAGCCGGAAGCAGACATCTCTGGAGCAGTTGGTGTCTGCTCTCCGAGTTGAGGAGGGGAGATGAGTGGCCGAGACAGTTCCCAGAAGGGAGGGAGGTGGGGCAGGCAGTATCCCACCTGGGAGGAAGGCTTGGTTCTGGCGCCTTCTGGACGCCCCAGCTTGTTCTTTCAAGTCCGTTGCCGTGAATCTTTTGCAACGCCTGGCACATGGTATGGGCTCAGGAAATGTTTTTGATCTGTTGGAGAAATGCAGTCGTCCTCCCTGCCGCTCAGACAGCACGGCCTGGGAAGGATTTAGTGCCCTCTCGATAGCTCTGGCAGGAGGGAGCGAGACCAGAGCTGCCTTCCAAGATGCCAGAAGTTGTGGGAGAGGGATTAGGCGCGTCGGTGCTGCTCCAGAGACCACCGCCGTTTGCACTCTCCGTGTCCTCCCCTCCCACTGGAGGCCACCCAGCGGGGCTCATGACGCCACCCCTGCTTGCCAGCTCTGGCTGAGGCCCTGGCACTCTCCTCCCTCTGTCCAGCCACGCCGCCTTCTCCCAGCCCTGGAGCTCTCCGTGCTCCCTGCCCAGCACGCGGGCTTCCCTCCCCTCTTCCCGGGCAGTGCTCTCTCATCCTGCAAATCTCACCCCTCACCCTCCCCGGGAAGCATTCCCGGACTGCCTGGCAAAGTCCCATAGTCCCATCCCCACTATTCGCTCTCCCAGCTTGGGGGCTGTCACCGGCTGGAGGGGCTCCCAGTGCTCACGGCGCAGTGCACCCTGCTGCCACCAGATGGCGCTCCCCGGCCGCCGCCACCGTCCTGCACTTGGGCGTGGTGCCAAGTTCTTCACAGGGAACAGCCCACCCAGGCGCTAAACCCGGGCTCAGAGCCTGAACGAGCAGCTCTTCCTTGCCCGGTCATTTGCAGCGGAGCAGGAGTGTGGTCATCTGCAAATCCCAGAGGACCCCACTTCTGTCCCTCAGGTGGGTCTCAACGCAGGGCGACCGAGGGCTGACTTTCACAATCCCAAATCTCACTAAACTCGGGGGCCCTGGGGCCCAGACAGCGGCCGTTTACTGACCGCTGGCACGATTTTTTTAAATCGCTGCCATAAATAAACACTCAGTATTTCTTGTCATTAAATAGAAGCTAAGAGTAAAAAACGTGATAAAAACAGAACAGTACTATTACATTTCAGTTATAAACAGTCGCTTTCTCTCTGCAAGATCAATAAATGTCAGGGAGTGTTAAAGGTATACTGACTACCAAACGGACTTTCTTTCTGAAGATTCAAAGAGTCCTCAAAAGACTTTTGAAAGAGCAAGAGTTGGAAAAGGACCAAGTGAGATCATTGCTTTGGCTGTATCTCACACCTTGGGCAACACTTGGAAGGATTTCGTCTCTGGACACACAAGGTGAACTT
>RJWJ010033987.1:0-17577 GCA_004363605.1 Indri indri | reverse complement strand
AAAAAAAAAAAACTCTGTACGTGTTCAGCACAGACTCTTTTTTTTTCTGAATACTTTTCTTCTGTGGTCAGCTGAATTCTCGGATGCGGAACTCACACATACGAAGGGCTCACTGTGCAGTAATGACCTAGCGTTGTTTTGTGAAAAGAGGAGGGATTTTGAAAATACTACGTCTCAACTGTCAAGAGTTCAGATACATTTTATATTAACTAATAAATATGTATTTAAATAAATGTGCATATATATATAAAAATAATTTTTTAAATTCACCAATTTTCTGTACTAATAACTGAACAGCTTAGAGCTTGTTTTAAAATTGATTAGAAAATATCAAGTGGTAATCATAACTGATTAGTATTTTAAAGATTGCCTCAAAATTAATTTGAATCATTTTTTAATACCAGAGGCAATTGTTTTTCTGTCTTCGTCTGTGTCAATTTTAACTTATTTTGCTCACCAGGTTTTAAAATGGATTATAAAAACATTAACGATGACTGATGTGGTCGTTATCTCTTTCATTTTAGTTTCTTTTTTCCATTACTTCTGAAGTCCTGAGTCCTCTAGAGTACTTACTTACTCTGGTACAAGACAAGACAACCCTTTTTTAAATTGCTGTAAAATGAATCTACAATGTTTTCTATTCAGAAGTAGCCTTATTGCACTGTTTAGAAACAAATGAATCTACTTGTCTTCAGTTATTGCTGATTAAGTAGGCATTAATGCATGACCTAGCATTTATCGGACCATTCAAACACTTTATAGGCCACTGTTTTCCAGACATCTCAGAAAACCATTATATTGTTTCCTTCTTTCTACCCACTGGGGTTAATGAAAAATTAGTCTACAAAAACAAACCCAAACAAACAAACAAAAAAACACTGTTCTGAATAGATTCTAACATTTTATGAGCACAAATTATTAAGATCTCTAGAAAGCCTGATAGACTGCCAGTGTTTATCATCACCATTTACCTTCAACATTGATCGCTCATAATATCTATTCACTTCTATACTCTTGAGAAATAGATTTTCGAAACTATAAAATGCACCTGTCCTTTTCTTAGGCATTGAAAATTTCTACTTGAATCATGTCAGGGTCAGAGATTCCCAATCTAGCATTTTTTTTTTAATTGCAGAAGCACCATCATTTTATCTAACATGTTTTATGGGGAAAAAAAAGATCCAAGGCTGTTGCTATATTTATTTGATGATAATTCATAATATGATATTATAAAACCAATTGCAATAGGAGGGGATTTAATATTTTATTTGCTGTATCTAAACACTGAAATCTGAACATACAAAAGAAACAATTGTTTTGGCTGGTTTATATCACATTCATATGGCATGTAATTTGTTAAGTTTTGAAATGTCAAGAAATATCTGACTCACATGGATAAAAATTATATATTTCATAACCATATTTGACATTGAAATGTACCTTTGCTATTAACTTAATTTCTATATATAAAATTTATATATTGGAATATATACATTTTATAGCTTATTTCCTGATATAGATTTACTATTATTAAATTGTATTTATTTTCTTTATATATGTTTTTATAATATTGGAATATTTACTAAAAATTTTTAGTATACTGTCTAAAATGAAAGCTACTGTTTGCCCTTTTTTGTAGCTTTTGAAAAATTTTTATACCATATATCTCATGTATCAAGATTATATTTAGTCTATGAACCATCCAATTAAACGTGAAATGTGTGTATGTATAGAAATAATAAAAACATCAGATAAACCAGGTAAGATGTGAGTTTTCTATGTAAGGAATCTATAGTATATCTGTCTATCTCTTTATCAATCATTGGTTCAGACAACTTTTGGAAAAGTAAAACCTCTCAGAAGGTTATCCTGGAGGGAAGATACATGATCCAATGTGTTGAAAGAAGCTCTTGAATATGCCAAAAGGAAAAAAAAATAATACAGAACTAGGAAGGTCTAACTAACTATGCTTCACCATACGCAATCCGCTTTCCACTTAAGACATGAGTGACGAATTCAGTGAGATGAGAGCTTGGTCCAAGGGCAGGAAAGTATCAAGGGGCTACTATGTGATCTGTGGTTTCCTGGAAGAAGGAAACATGCCTATTGTAGTTTAAACAGTTTGGATTGGGACTCAAATCTAAGGAGAGAAAACACGTTTGGGATTGAATCTGAGAATTAAATCTTGCCCACCTGAGAGATTCAGTGCTTAGATTTGGGAAGTTAAAGAGAAAAAAAAATTAATAAAAGCCTCATATTATTCTGATTAGAAGATGTCACGAAAAAGTAGATGGACTCAAAGTCTCACATCAGGAGTCTTTGGCTCTTTTCCGTTGCCACTTCCCTCAAATTGGAGACCACGTATTGTAAGTTCCTTCACATTTTTACGGCTAACTGTGGCAGTGCAATTAGCATGAAGTTGCTAATTACTGGGGTGAGTGCTGCTGCAGGGTTATCTCCAAACTCAAGGCAGGGGATCCCTCAGGAATATTGCCTATATACCTGAACAGTACTGGACTGCCTTGACCCTTTCTAGGGAATCATTTCAACTACCCTTGTGTAAGACTGGTGGGAAAGAGTAGCTATAACTGTACTCTTATTGATCATGCCAGCTATGTAGCCAATTTTGAAATTTGTATTGCCGTGTGTAAAAGTCACTATCGTCATGTTTCATTGAGTTTGATGTTAATGAGCATGTTTATGAGATGAACACTTTCCACCCACACTTCAAAAAACACCCCATGAAACATACGGATGATAGCTCGTTTTAAAAATTTTTTGTTTATTTCAGCATATTACAGGGGTACAAATGTTTAGGTTACGTATATTGCCTTTGCCCCACCGGAGTCAGAGCTCAAGCGTGTCCATCCCCCAAACAGTGTGCACCACACTCATTATGTGTGTATGTACCCATCCCCTCCTCCGCCCTCCCGTCTGCCCTACACCTGATGAATGTTATTACTATATGTGCACTTATGTGTTGATCAGTTAACAGCAATTTGATGGTGAATACATGTGGTGCTTGTTTTTCCATTTCTGTGATACTTCACTTAGTAGAATGGGCTCCAGCTCCAACCAGGATAATACGAGAGGTGCTAGATCACCATTGTTTGTTGAGGCTGAGTAGAACTCCATGGTATACATATACCACATTTTGTTATTCCACTCATGTATTGATGGACACTTGTGTTGTTTCCACATCTTTGCAATTGTGAATTGTGCTGCTATAAACATTCTACTGCAGATGTCTTTTTTCATAGAGTGTCTTTTCTTCCTTTGGGTAGATGCCCAGTAATGGGATTGATGGATCAAATGGTAGTTCTACTTGTATCTCCTTGAGGTATCTCCATATTGCTTTCCACAGAGGTTGCACTAGTTTGCAGTCCCACCAGCAGTGTATGAGTATTCCTATCTCTCCACATCCATGCCAACATTTATCATTTTGGGACCTTTTGATACAGGCCATTCTCAGTGGAGATAAGTGATATCTCATTGTGGTTTTGATTTGCATTTCCTTGATGATTAGAGATGTTGAGCATTTTTTCATGTGTTTCTTGGCCATTAATAATAATTTGCTAGGAGTTCATGGGGCTGGATGCAGATTTTGGATGTCAAAATCTGTTAGTCTACTTTTTTATTTTTCACTGCAGTTCCTAGGCCAACAAAATGGGCATCTGAGCCTCCATCAGTGTCTCGCAGTCTATTACAGCTCTGGATGTTGTATTAAAGGTTAATACAAATGCTAACTTTTAAGAGACCTGAAGATTCTAGACAGCTTTTCTCTGCATTGCTTCATACCTGTGGCCTTAATTTGATAATGCAATATTGGGACATTGAGCACTTAATCCATTGACAACTCTTTACAAGACTCTCATAGAAAGTACTTGGCTCCCAATTTGTTTTTTATTCTCCAGAGAATGATGAAGGACCAGTTGTGAGATTCAAGATGCTATCACTAAATAGGTGGATAGCTAAAGAGTAGTTGGATTCTTTAGCAATCTACCAAAACCAAAAAACCAAAAACCTAAATAAATTAACACACTTAGGTAATTTATGTCTCTAACTAACTTGATCATCAATCGCCTATATTGGTGAAAAATATTAGAATATTATAGGGCTTGTCTTTTACACTACAATATAGTTTTCACTAGTTTTGGATTTATAACAATGATAAAAATCATGTTGTAGAGATCTGGGGAACCCTCACTAGGGCAGTGGAGAGATTTTCATTAGATTCAATTCTACTTTCTGGGAAAACTTTCTTATTCATTGTTCTCTGAATCCAACTTCTGGGAGGTTCCTCCTTGTCCAATGACTTCCTTGACCACATATGATGTGGATGATATAGAGGAAAGTCTTCATGGGGGTTGAGCAGTTTTTATACTCCGTGTTGTACTGGTCCAAGTTTTGGCATCCAAGTGTTGGATTTGCAAATCTCTCTCCCCACGAGTTCTTGAGAAAAATGCTTGACATGGTGCCTGAGATAAAAAAAAAAAAAAAAAAAAAAAGAAAGCACTCAATTAGTGTTTCATTACCATCATTTTTAGATGAGAACTAATATTTCTAAGAATTTGATAGATTTCATTTGACATCTTATTTTGTAGCATTCACCTGTATTCATCAATCATATTTGTTGTTTCAAGCTGGAAAAAATGCCTCCCATGTACATAAGCTGAACCGCAATTAACTATTGGAATGTTGTAATAGATAAAAAATATGAACTATAACAAAAAAACAAAGAATGTATGAAAAGAGGTCAAATGCCACTTTAGAAAATTCTAATTTTGGTAGAAGTTTTGTCACACTTCTACAACTTTAGCTAAAAAGAATATAAAGAGGTCTGCATTTATGTCAAGAAGATCTGAAGTTATAAGTGACAAAAATCCACAAAAATTTACTGGATATCAATGAGTAAAGATGACATACCATGGTAATGAAAAAAATAAATAAAACTAAGCTGAACTACGCTGTAAAATGAGATACAACAATTTCATCTTAAAATTGTGGTGACCTGATATATTTTAAAACTGAATGTGTAAATCCTGGAAAACACTCATGTGGTGTTTATAAAATTAGGTGTGCATAAACTACATTAGAATTTTAATGTATTTGCTCTGTTTTTAATTGCCTTTGTGTTCCTTTGTGGTTTTTCATTATAGTTCTATTGCTATTCAAGCAGCTAATTAACCTCTATTATTAGATGCTTTCTCCACAAAAATACCCTCTGCTGTATATTTAATTTAATTACCTTTTTCAAATCCCAAAGCCACAAGGCTTATAAGATGATAAGGGCAAATTACTATCTGTGGAGTGGAAAGCATATATTTGACATAGGGCAAATACATATATTTCATTAAGGGATTATTATCTTAATTATTAAAAATAAATAAAGAGAAAAGCAGCTAAATTAAAAGGTCATATTGGGCATTGGATATTTCTTTCTTACAAAAAATTCTAGAGAAAAAGAGCTACTTGATATTTATTTAATATCCTTATGTTTTGAAAATTTATCATGAACTCTAGGTATATTCAGCATAAATATTTGATTTCATGTAAAATAGTGAAGCTTATTAATTTCATCTTTTATTAAATGATGATTATTCATGATACTGTATAATAGTCACATTTTAAAAGAACCCAGGTGCTTAAAATACACAGAACCTCAGTATATGTATGTGTTTATATGCAGCAGTTCATTTCGATAATAATTCTAGGTCAAAAGGAAAAAATTTAATAGCCTACCGCAGCTCTCTATTAAAGAGAATATTTTTATACATAAACTGCTCATATAACTTTAAGACAGGTATCACTATTTTTTCTGCAATAGGAATTAATCTGTTACTTCACAATATGAAAGTTATATGACTTAATTGTAATACCAATACAATCTGTAATGGCTTATTTGAAATTTATTTATGCTAAAAATACACTTTGTAGAGGAAAGTTAGATAATTAGATACTAGATTTTTTTTTTTTTTTTTTTTTTTTTTTTTTTTTTTTTTTTTTTTTTTTTTTTTTTTTTTTTTTTTTTTTTTTTAAGAACAACCCTGACTACAGCATGCAGAATTGTTTGTTAGATCACAGGAAAAATGAGAGCAGGAAGAAAAAGCTTGCAGTAGTCAGCTGTGAGAAGACGCACTAGTGTGTTAGAAGTAGAGATGCAGAAAGAGATAAAAAATGCCAAATGTGCAAATATTTAGAAGGTAAAACTGTGTTTTATCAGATATACGAGGTGAAAGAGGGGGGAATATTATGAATACTTCCCTGGCTGGCTTATACAACTGATGGATGATGATGCCATGTTTTCTGCAGGGGCTGCCGAGCAGAACTGTTTTATTGGCAGGACAGAAGTTTAGCTACTAGATTGAAGCTGATGAACCTTTACCGCTATGTCTTTCAGGCCTGGGGAACGTGACTACCACATTGGAAGCTTTTGAAAAATACCTGTAAATGTTATGATTTCATTTTTTTCTTCAATAGATCCTAAGTGTCAATAATTTTAAAGGCTCACAAGTGATTCTATTGTTAGTCAACTTTGAGAATTACTGCCTAAGAACACTTAAATGTAGATAATCAAATATTGCATAAATTTAAACTTTTGTGCTTATTACTTGTGTATTAAAATCTATAAAAACTTATTAGAATATTAAAATATGGAAAAAGATAAGATAAACATAACAGACTTATGATAATAAGAATTCTTTTTACAATGAGCAATTATAATTTTGTACCTGAAATTTTAATCAACATATTCATTTTATGTCCATAGAAGGCTTCTGTATTAGTTTTTCAAAATGTTTTTCTCCATTGGTTATGTTGAATACCATGAATCATTTTGCACAAATGTCTGTCTGAGCAAAGGTGTCTTTCTTTTCTGGCATTAATGTTTTCTGTTTTAACTCCTAAATCTTGTTTTCCTACATTTTTCTCACTTTTCTTCTCCTTTCTTCATTAATGTTTGAATTATTTTTAAGCATTTCTTATAGCCTTATCATTTATATATTGTAAAAAGTAAATTCATAAATAGGCTATTGTTTTCGTAACTGAATTTATATAAGGTGTTGTTTGGGAGAAATGCCTAATTGTATGCAGATTAACTTTTGTCAGATATTCTATATTGAAAGATGCCATAGCATTTGCTACCAATCATAGTTAAATATAATTTCTACATATGCTAAAATATACATAATACTTTTCATGCTTAGGATACAATAGTGTGTCTTGCTAATGGACTTAAAATGCTGTCTTATCCGTCAGTTCACCCATTATTTGATTAAATTAATAAATAAGTTATTATTGGATCAAGTATAAATTATAACAAGTTCATTAAATAATAATAAGTAATTCATTATGTCAAAGAATGAATATGAGATTTTCCCTTTGTATCGCATGCATGTGAACATATATAATCATATGCATGTGCATGTCTATAACCATAGAAATGCACCACAGACATCTACACATCTTCGGAATATTACATACAATGCACATATTATACACAGTATGTATTTATTCCTGCAGAACATTATATATATGTATGCATACACATATCTATAGATATTAGAAGAAAATATATTGTTGAAAATGCTGTTTATTGGACATATATATAAATCTCTTTTATAAACTAACTAGTAAATGACTATGAAGACAGAAATTACAGGCCATAATATTGTCACTTTTTCATTCTTACTGAGCAGTACAGTGTACAAAAAAGGTGCACAGTAATTATTCTCTTTATTACACGGAGGTGCAGAACTAACTTACCAGTAGAGCTTTACACCACTATAATATGGAGGCTTCAACATTAGCATCAAACACAATTATTTTTTTTTCCCATTTAAAAATGATCCAAATTTTGGCAAAAAAATGTATATCTGTTTGTAAAAGTGAATTTTTTTCTGCAGTGTGTATATATAATGATTTATCTGCTTTTGTGAACCAGAATATAACAGAATATTGACATCATAAACACTTCACATGCTAATACTTCTGGATCAAATTATTACTTAACTGACAATTGCTGAAAGGCTTATGCAATTTTTTCACTATTCTCATTAATACACATGAAGCAAATTCATTGGCATTGCAAATTCTTCATCATTAATGAAAGATTAAGCCAAATGAAAATATAGTGTTAACTTTAAAACTCATGTTTTAGAAATAAACATTCCACTGCCGTTTATGAGCATGAAATAAAATAGTCTCGGGAGCATCATCGTAAATGTGACTTTACAGGACTTAAAGTCATAAATTACTTTCCAATGGGCTAAAGAAGTAGAAGCTAGGATTTGAGAGGGCTGGAACTTGTGTGACAAGAATTTTTGATTATTATTTAGTATATAATGAAGTTCATTGAAAAGAGAAATAGGAAGTCTGTTACTCAATTTTCACCTCAAATGGAAACAAAAATCCAATCAACATGTTTAAAACCTTGCTTATATACTAGATTATTATTTATATGACTTTATAATAAAATGTAATGTGTTTTGATGATTCTCAAAAAAATTGTCATTTAATCTCATTAATTTTTTATTGAAAACATGTATTTTAGCAAAAACAGAATTGATATGCCTATAACTTTTTTAGGATTAGGTCCTAATAAATATATAAAGTCTTCTTTGGAGAAATGTCTACTTGAATCATTAGCCCATTTTTTAATCAGGATGTTATATTTTTTACTATTGAGTTATGTATTCCTCCCATAATTTGGAAATCAACCCTTTATCTGATGTTTGGGTTGCAAACATTTATCTCACTACGTAGGCTGCCTTTTCACTGTTATTACTTTTGCTGTGCTTTTGAGTTCAGCATAGTCCCACTTGTCTATTTTTGCTTTTGTTGTCTGTGCTTTTAGTGTTATATCCATTAAATCATTGTCAAGAGCAATGTCCTGAAGATTTTTCCCCGACTTTCTTCTTAGAGTTTTACAGTTTTAGGTCTTACTTTTAAGTCTTAAATCCATTTTGTGTTACTTTTTGTATATGGGATAAAGTAAGGGTCACATTTCATTCTTTTGTATGTGGATATTTAGTTTTTCCAGCTCCAAAAGATACATACAAATGGGCAACAGGTATATGAAATGATGCTCAATATCACTAATTATCAGCAAAATGCAAATCGAAACCACAATGAGATATCACCTCACATCCTTTAGGATGGCTATTATCAAGGAGACAAAAGACAACAAGTGCTGCAGAGGATATGGAAAGGTTAGAGCCCTTGCATACTGTTTGTGGGAAAGAAAAATGGTATAATCGCTGTGAAAACATTTTAAAGCTTCCTCAAAAAATTAAAGATAGCACTACCATATGATCCAGCAATCCCACTTCTGGATATTTATCCACAATAATTGAATTCAGGATCTTGAAGAAGTATTGCTACTCCTATGTTCACTGCAGCACTATTCGAAATAGTCAAGACATGGATATAACCTGAATGCCCATTGGCAGATGAATAAATAAAAAACATGTGATATGTACATGCAATAGAAAATTATTCAGCCTTAGAAAAGAAGGAATCATATAATATGTGACAAAATGGATGGACCTTGAGGACATTATGATAATTGAAATAAGTGAGTGAAAGGCCAAGTATTGCATCATTTCATTTATATGAAGTATCTAAAACAGTTAAACTCATAGACACAGAGAGCAGAAAGGTGGTTGCCAGGGCTGTGGGGAGGGGAAGTGCAGAGTTGCTAATCAACAGGTACAAAGTTCAGTTACGCAAGATGAATATATTCTACAGGTCTGCTGTACAACAACATGCCTGTAGTTAATGATATTTTATTATACTCTTACAAATATATTAAGAGAATAGATTCTATACTTATACTCTTACAAATATATTAAGAGAATAGATTCTATACTAAGTGTTCTTAGGGTAATAAAATAAAAATAATTTCTTTAAAAAATATAAAATATTTTATCAGTTCTTACTTTAAAATATAGGAGCATGATTTTAATTTTATTAGGGAAAGCCTACCTACGTTATTCTCCTTTAACAAATGTTTTGATCTATGTTCATGCATTCATTCATCCAAATGAATTAAATTACCTCTTTATCAAATTACAATGAAAAATTACATTAATTTGTTAAAGAAGGAAATCTTCAAATTATTGGAGCTTAACATTTAGAAAGATGGTTCATCTCTCTGTTGATTTAGGTCTTATTTTATGTCTTCAATAATATTATAATATTATTTTAATATAATTCTTAAAGTTTGTTATTTTATTTTGAAATATTCTGTCAATCGTGTTGCTATTTTAAAGGGCATTTTTATCATTATATCTTGTAATAAGATTTTTCTGTTATGAAAACTGACACTTATGTATATGCATTTATTCAATTTCTGGTATCTGGTAAAATTACAAACTTCCTTTTTAATTCTAACAGTTTTCTTTCTAGTTGATTTTCTTGCATTTTCTGGGTAAAAATGACAAAACTTCTGAAAGCAATGATACGTTTATTTCTAAATTCTCTCTTTTTCTCTCTTTCTGTCCTCACACATATATGTTTAAGTTCTGTAAATTATTTTGCTTTAAAGATATCATTGCATATCAGGGACAAAACTATACTTAAGAACAAATACATTTAAAACAAAATATTTTTATACAAAATATAGTTAATATTATTCAATATTATCTCTTATTTTTTGAAGCTAGATATACTTGGAATATATATTCTATAGGCACAACTTTGTACACAGACTGATAATTTTCTGTATATATCTCTATTTCTCAAGGAAAGCTAATCACAAAATGGTTTAATCCATATCTATGCAAATTACATAAAATACATGTTTATAAATAAACGCATCTGTTTATATTAATGGTTTTTCCTCCCTTTTGTCACACTTTTGTCAGAAGTTGGTATTATGAAAAATGCCATTTCATAAAGTCAGTTAGGAAGCTTTCTGTCCTATCTCTAATCTTGACTAGTTTCATTAAGATAGGAATTACCTGTTCTTAGAGATCAGCTCAGAGTCTTTCATCTTACCTTACACTTGGGAACAGAAGGATTAGGGGTAGTCCTGCTATCCATTCCCTCCCTGTATCAGAGACAACCAGGTAAAGTAAGAATGATGATCTAGTCAAATCTCCTTGTAAGATGCTGGTGATATATCTCCTGGAAAACGTAATGTTACTTACTAGCAGAGAGTCCTTATCTGGTCTGTCTGGGTCAGATTATGTTAAACCAACTCAGAGTCTACGGATTTATGGAATATGGCTCCCTGAAACGTTCATGCCAGCTGTGTAATTAATGCAGTGAAAACAGGAAATTTTTCATAAATGAAATAGTTCCCTTTTGTGTAAGTGAGGACTGCATGTCTCCCTCAGGGACTTTGTATGTTAAATCTGGGCCAGATATTATTCAAACATTGCAAGAAAGGATTTGAGAGGAGGCATGAATGTCTTGGACTGTGCTTTTCTGGGCTTGCAATTGCTTGTATACATGAAATCGTTAGAATGTTTAAAATTTTTAACATTTTTTGATTCTTATTGGATTTAACAATCTGGCACGTTGTGCTGTTTTACCAGGCTTCTGTCAATTTTAATTTTGCAGAGTAGAGGAGTTTAGAAATTTGCCCGATACCAGGATATTTCCTAGAAGAATATAAATAGCAAATAATAAAGATGAATATTCAGAGATTCAAACAGAAAGAACAAAGTCACACCAAGTGGAGTGACTAAACATTGAATTATGAAGTAACCACTGAAATAGAGCAGAAATAAAATAGCAAAAAAAAAAAAAAAAAAAAAAATCCCAAAATATCTTGTGAGGAAGCCTGCGGGTTAAAGAGAGATAAATTTGAGTGTATGGAAAAGCAATTGATCCCAGTATAAATTAGTTGCAAGGTACTCGATTTGTTCTGAGAATTATTTGCTACTTTGTATGTTTATAATATACATTATACATAGTATTTATAGAAATTTAAACTATATAATTTGTGTGACATATAAAATACATGTACCTTAATTTATGAAGAAGAGCCAGTGAAAATTATAAACGCTGATATTTCTGTCCCCGCCCCCCCACCTTTGTTGATAATATGTGAATAGTCTGGCCATAGTAGCTATACTTAATGAACAATCATTAATCACCTAGTGGCAGACACCAGCAACAAAAGCAAAGTACATGGAAGGAATTACAAAGCCTTTGTAAGAATTGCCCTGAAACTTCAAGTTCTTTGAAGCAATGGAAAAGTTTATAAAAACACTAGATGAATAAAAGTAAAAATGTAACTTTCAAATGCAACCAAGTCATACAGGACATGTGTCCGCTCATTTATCCTTTTGGGTCTCCTAACTTTTAACTCTAATGGGTTCTCTGTATCTCTGATTCAGAATTTATGACAGCTTCGAATTAGAATCTCTGTGACTAAGTCTAATTTTCCCTCCTGAACTATTCCCTAGTTATGGGCAATAATTATATCTATTTTTATATGTTATCTATATGTTATCTATTTATATGTTTACTCTAGTGTCCAGCAGAACTGGCATTTAATAGATGTTGAATAAAGGTTGATAGCATGTGTGTGTGTGTGTGAGAACAAATGAAAGGGCAGAATGGCTATCTCTTAAAAGCTCATTTCCAAAATGATTATTTTTTTAGGAGTAGATTTCCTTTATCCCCAAGGCAGTAGTTCATTCTTGCTTGTTGGTTTGTTCACTTATTGCTATACCCATTACAGTATACGATAAATTAATTGAAGTCATATTTTAATGCTTCTATAAATGCAAGAGGAATATTTTCCTCATGAAATGATTTACAAAAGCATTGAAAACTTTAATTCATCTGGCTCTTTAAAGTTAACAAAATACTTTAATGGTGTAGACATATAATAAAGGAACTAATATATTGCTAATTAGGATTAACAGAAAAATCCTATTCCTCTAATATAATACCGAGGAGACAAAAATCATAATGCCTAGGATGAATAAAAAATAAAGGTTATTAGTAGGGCATCACCCCAGTAATCTGGGGATATGAATTTCATGAAATCAGTGCATTGCAATACATAGCTTGGTCATAACATTTCTCTTAGATTTTATCTGTCTATCTATATCTATCTGTCTATCTATCTATCTGACAATGTTCTTGCTATGTTGCCCAGCCTGGCCTTGAACTCTCGGGCTCAAGGAATCCTCCCACTTCAGCATCCCAAGTAGCTGGGACTACAGGCATGCACCGTCTCACTTGCATTTGTAATATTTTAAAATGTGTATACACTTTGAAAAATAAGAGAGATTTAGAGAGATTTGTGTGGCATTTTTGTCATGTCCTGGAAAAATAACTTTAAATGACATAGCATAAGGAATACATGTTAAATAGGGAATTTAAGTTCAATATTCATCCAGTGCTTTAGTCATTTTTAAAATATGTGTTGAAAGTCACTGTGTAGAGGTTAAGAAAATGTCTAGCCACTTAAAATGAGTTCAAGTATGGTAGCTAAAGAAAAGGACATCCTAAGAGACTAAAAATTTAAATATAAATGCTGAGCAACCTAGCAATCCTGATGAAATAGATGAAGCAGGATTTTGACCAGAGGCTGGAGTGAGTATAGGCAATGAGAAAATTAGCTGAGTCAAAGACAATCCTCTCTGAGTGTGAGGTGCCCATTGACATGGCTACCCTTCTTTGCAGGTGGCTTTGGTGCCGTAACTGATTCTCGTCAAGGCGTTCTTCTACTTCTGAGATATGTCACTTTTGTTTTGAAGCAGTTAAGAGCTGTGTGCCTCTTCATCCCCTCTCTTTTCCTGGCGCAGTGACAGTGTCAGCCATGTGTTCAGTTGATGATATAATTTTGGGAAGGAGCCTGGATTTCTAAGTTACCAAGAACATTATGGCCCCACAACCCCCATTAGGTGCCACATGCACTAGAAATAAACTTGTAATAAAAATCTCTTTTATGAATACATATGGGAGAACTTTAACAAATATCAACTACCATATATACACACACATATATAATAACACTGTGTGGGCTAATTCTAGTTATGCATTATTGGTTCAACACTTGGAAATTACTCCATGTAATTCTCAACACTAACAGTAAAAATATTTATTTTATTTATCTATTTATCTATTTATTTATTTATTTATTTATTTATTTATTTTGGAGACACAGTCTCACTCTGTTGCCCTGAGTAGAGTGCCATGGCATCAGCCTAGCTCACAGCAACCTCAAACTCCTGGGCTCAAGAGATCCTCCTACTTCAGTCTCTCCAGTAGCAGGGACTACAGGCGCACACCACAATGCCCGGCTAATTTTTATATTTTTAGTAGAGACGGAGACTTGCTCTTGCTCAGGCTGGTCTCAACCTCCTGAGCTCAAACAATCCTCCTGCCTCGGCCCGCCAGAGTGCTAGGACCACAGGTGTGAACCACCGCACCCGGCTCTAAGCCTAACAGTAAAAATAATGAACATCTTGATAGATGAAGAAAATAAATTTGGCTAAATAGAACATGCAAATCATAATTTTAAAAAGGACCCTCTAAATCATACTAGAAGTAGAAGGGAGCTTCCCTCATCCAGTTAAGACTACATATGAAAATCTGTTGTAATCCTTGAAGTCAACAGCAAAATGCTGAATTATTGAAAATTTTCACCCCAAATGATGAATAAATCAAGGGTGCCCACTATTATCCCTTCTATTTAACATTGTAATGGAGAGTCTAGCCAGTATAACAGTCCAAGGAGAAAACTGAATGTCACAAAAGTTGGAAAGGAAGAAATATTCCCACACAACATAATTAGATACTTAAGAAATAATAAGAAAGAACCTATAGACAAATGCAGAGAAAATATATATCTTAGTATTATCATTGGTTACAAAGCCAATAGAAAAATATTTTATAAATACTATCATTAAACAAACAAAATATCTTAAAATGTTACTATTCATAATAGGATTAAGAAACATCAAAAGTCTAGAAATAATAATTTTAACAAGTAATATATAAGACCTATATGCAATTATAAGACATCAAATGGGGAGATCTAGGCTGATCCAGGCCATGTTTATGATTGGAAAACATTTGGGTTTAGTTTTTCCCAAATTCATTGATAGCTCTAACACAAATCAAATCCCCAAATCTAAGTAGGATTTTTTTTACCAAGAAAGATAAACTGAATTTAAAATTTATATATTTAAAAAGGCTAATACTGAAAAAAAAGAATAAAGTTAGAAGACTTAGAGTACCAAAACCAAGACATCTTACAAAGCATTAGTAGTAACAAGGCAAAGTTGTATTGGCACAAAGGTATTTATGCTGATGAATGGAATGGAATAGAGAGTAAAATCAAAGACACACATGCATGTCATCTGACTAATGGCAAGTACGACACAGTGGTACAGGGTCAGGGGTAGGAAAGTGGAAGGTGGATGGGAGACCAATGTTCTTTTAAGTAAGTGTTACTAAGTGAATTAGATAAATGTATGAAAAAAATTATATTGCCCCAAGTTTATATAATGTCTATTCCAGATGGCCTGCAGATCTGTAATTGAAAAGGAAAACAATAGCCTTTAGTGGAATACATAGGAAAATATCTTTTCACTTTGGAGTGTGCAACATTAGATGGACCCAGAAGTGTAAACAATATGACAAAAACATGACAAATTGAATTATATTAAAATAAAAAAATTTAGTTCATCAAGAAGACACAACTTAGAAAAATATGCAACTAAAATATGGGAGAAAAAATCCCAGCACATTTATTCAACAAAATAACATATCCCCAAAATATAATGAATTTCTACAAATTCACAAGAAAAAGGTCCATGACCTTATAGAAAAAAATGGGCAACATCTTCACAAAAAAAATGATACCCAAATTGCCAATAAACATATGATTAAGTGCTTTTCTAGGTAATGAAATGCTACAGTGTAATTTCTCTCCACTCTGTCTGAATGGCAACGACTCACTCACAAATCTAATAAACCACCAAGTGTGAATAAGGACAGGAAACAACCGAAACCCCCGTTCACTACAGATGGGAGTGCAAATTTGCAAAGTCACTTTGCAACATGGCCGCGTCTACCAAAGTTGTGAATTTCTGTAAGTTATGACACAGGACTTCCATTCACGTTCAGTGTATACCCCACAGAAATACACATATGTTCGCATAAAGATTTCTGTCATCTTGTTTTGGAGTAACTTTCATAATAGCCCCAAACTACAAATTAACCAAATATCCATCAACAGTAGAGTGGCTAAATATATTGTAGGGTACTATACAGCACTGGGGATGAATAATCTACAACTCCACGTCAATTTGGGGACATTTGTCACAAATACAATGTTGAGTGAAAAAAAGCCAGGCACCACATTCTGTTTTATTAATCTATGATTTCATTCGTACAAGGTACATAGTCAAAATCAACCTATTCTTTTAGAAATAATGATCATGATTATCAGTAGGGGTATTGACCAAAAGGGAGAAGAGGAGCTTTCTCATTTGGTGGGA
This sequence comes from Indri indri, assembly GCA_004363605.1. NCBI lineage: Eukaryota > Metazoa > Chordata > Mammalia > Primates > Indriidae > Indri > Indri indri. The sequence continues at coordinate 1,105 of RJWJ010033987.1, read as the reverse complement.
TTTATGTTCTGGTTGATAAACAGATTTGTTTAGCATATTGAAAGTATTTTGTTCTGGACATTTATGATACATATGGTGTTTTCCCCTCCCGATCAAAATCAAATTCTTTAAATATTTCTCACTTTTTTTTTTAGCTTTTCATGTATTCTTCAATGTTTCAATCCATTCTAATCTGTCTGTTAATATTGTTAAATCCAACTGAAATGTTGCTGTCTTACCTCAGTTGATGTCTGTCTCACTATTAACTTGGTAATAATCGATGTTATTGCCTATTCTTTCATTTAGAATCCCCTAATTTCACTTCATTAAACTAGACACCCCCTGGTTTATTCCGATATCCTCTACTACTTCTTATCTGTATGATTCATGCAGGTAACCCACATTCACATACATGACTTCAGTCTTCATAGATTAAACCGATGACTTCCAAATTTTATCTTTAGACTTGAGCTCTAGCTCACTCAATCCTGTGCACTGCTCATAACCACCTTCTGGATATATAAAAGTTACCTCGATCTCAGCATTCCCAAATTTTCTCATGATTTTTCCACCAAACCTGTTTCTCTCTTCCAGTGTTCAAAATCTCAAGGAATGGCCCAGTCACTCTACCAGTCTGCAGGTCAGAAACCAAGACCTGTCCTTGACCTCACCGCTTCTCTCATGCTCTATACACAATTTGTTCTTAGACCCAACAATTGTACCTTCAAAATAATCTCTCCTGCGGACAGTTATTCGCCATTTTTATTACTACCGTTATCCTGATTCAAACTTCAATTACCTGTGATCTGAACCATTGCCTTTCCTCCTCTACTTGTCCCTCTGTTTCCGTCTTTGATCCCTACTAATCCATTTTCTACAGGGCCAGAATAACCTTATCAAAACAGGAATACAGTCTATTCCGTGGTGATCCTCCCAAATCCCTTTTCCTAGGATGAACCAGCTAGGAGACATTCCCAGTCACTGGGAATAGCTGCTGCTTTCAGCACAGGGCTGGGGCCCTCACAGGAAAGTACACTAGGTCTAACTGAAGTGTCTCACCAATCTTGGGAGCCCCTCCCGGAAAACAAGCCCCCTCCCCCAGGGAGCAAGCTCTGGCCAGTAACTG
>RJWJ010033986.1:0-17573 GCA_004363605.1 Indri indri | reverse complement strand
GGCTTACTGGGTTAAAGGGTAAATCCATTTTTTACTTTGACAGCTATTGCCAAATTTTCTTCCAGAGTAAAATCAAATGATATCTGGAGTTTGCTTTAAAATATTCTAACTTCCCCCACAAAAGCTGGTAGGAGGAAAGAGAAGAAACCAGAATGTCAATATGTTGACAGTTATCGAAACCAGACACCAAATACAGGAGCATGTTTTGCTACTTCTCTCTACTTTTGTGTATATTTGAAATTTTCCACAATTTGGAAAAAAAAAAAAAAAAGCCTCCTTGAAAAGTTCCACAAATTTTCACTCCCACTAACCGTGAATGAGAATAACGTTCCCCCCATAATTCTAATTCAGCACTGGTATCGTCAAGGTTTGTTTGTTGTTATTTTCCATTTTCTGTCTTCCTTCATAGTTGAAAAAGGCCTCTCTTAACATTCCTTTAATTGTGAGTGAAATTGAACATCTAGTATGATTTGAATGTGTCCGCCCAAGTTCACGTGTTGGAAACACAATCCCCGATGCATCAGTGTTGGGAGGTGGCATCTTTAAAAGGTGCTGAGGTCGTGAGGGCTCTGCCCTAATGAATGGATTGGTTCTGTTATCTCGAGAGCGGGTTCTTGAAAAAAGGATGAGTTTGGCCCCCTTCTCGCCCCTCTCCTTCCCGTTCTCTCTCACACGCTCTCTTGCCCTTCCGCCTTCTGCCATGGGATGACACAGCACAAAGGCCCTCGCCAGTGTGGGCACCTCAACCTTGGACTGCGAAGCCTCCAGAACTGCAAGAAATAAATCTCTGTTCTTTATAAATTACCGAGTCTCAGGTAGTCCGTTAGAGCAGCAAGAAACAGACTAAGACAACATCCTTGCCTGTATTTTTGGTCTCTTCCTGTTTTCCTTCTTGTTTCTTAGGAACTGGCTCTTCCTACCCTTTGCCTGTTTTTCTCCGGGTCTTGTCTTTAGTGGCTTTTGTGAGCTTTTCATGAACACGGGAATGACGACTTGGCACAGGTGTTGTGAATGTGTTTTCGCAGTTGCTCTCTGGTTTTCCTACTTTGTTTACGGGTCTTTTCCAGTCTCCCTCCCTCCCTCAAGCCATGTGTGTTAATCCCTCCATTTCTGTGTGTGGGCAGCGGGTAGTCTGCAGAAGGGGCTCACTTTGTGCTGATGTGAAAGCTGGATGGGGACCCCAGGCCTGGGAGACGATGCCAGGGGAGGACCGGACATCGCGGCCAACGCCGGGAAGGCAGCAGGATGACTCTGCATTTTCTGGGCTGAGCAGGTGGGCGGGTGGCGGTGCCGCTGGGTGGGAGGGAGAAGCCGGAAGGAAAAGCAGAGCTCACAGGAAAACAGCGCTTCACCTCTCTCAGAGCATGTATCACCCGGTTCGGTCACACCTGCCGGTACACCTGTCTCCTCCCCTAGACATGGGGTGGGGACCCCGCCTCCTTCTTCTCTGTCTCCAGAAATGGACATAGCAAATGGTGCCCAAGAACTGTAGACATGAATAAGTGAACAAATGAATAAATGAATGACTCGGGCTCAAGATGCGTGTGCCCAGGTGGAGATGTGTCGGAGGTGGAAGGAGGGTCACTGCCAAGGCACTTTCTCCTCCCTGATCGCGCCCCCAGTAGTGGACGGAGACTGCCACGCCTCACGGGAAGGCCCCAGGGACGGGTCGCTCGGCTCCGGCGACAGGCTGAGGAAGTCCTCCTCCTAGAGGCCAGGGGAGGCGCGGGAGGCAGAACCCGGGCTATAACGCAGCGAACTTTCTGGAAAGGCCGCTGGCTCAGACCGACCTGTGGCGCAGGGGAAGACCTCCAGGGCAGGTGGCGGGAGGGCGGGAGTCACATTCATGGGGGGTGACGTCAAGGCCACCACCTGGCGACAAAAGGATGGAAACATTATCCAGACAGATGCCCGACCAGAGAGCAGCGGTAGGGGAGAAATGGGACACCGTGAGGTTCCAACCTCGCCAACTCGTCTCTTCTCGCCTCCATGCTTGGTGGCCCCCAAGGGCAAGCCGCAGCGCCTCCCACGGGTACCCCAGGCTCGGCGCTTTCCCAGACTGACGCCGCGTTAAACAGGGACACGCTCCGGCCGCCACCGGAGCCTCAACTCTGTGGCAGGAGCGCCCTCTGCTGGTCTCCCTGGGTAGCGCCTCTGCGGCAGTGCCGGGAGGGGACGCCAGGGCGGGGCAGCACGAAGGGACCCGGAGACCCAAGTGCCGCCTGCACTGTGCAAACCTGCCCCTTGTCCTCCAGGCCTGGCTCCTCCGCACCATCTTCGGCTCCCTCTCTAGTCCCACGACCCCCGTATACCCCCCCCCCATGGCTGTGCAGTGTGTCCATCCCCTGCCTCCAGGCCCGTGGACACGAAATTCCCTTCTGGAGCTGGCCTGCGCATTGTGTCCTCCATCTCAAAAAAGCCCTTCCCTGCCTCTGGCACATTTCCCTCCTCCACGCCCACCCCCTCTATTAATCTACGAGCTCCAAAGCCGGGCTGCCCACCCAGCCGAGTCCGAGGGTCCCTATGCAGGGCGCGCTACCCCGCGCAGGGACCGCCCCGTTCCCAGGGCGCACCCCTTAGGCATAGCGGCTGCTGTCGGAGCTGTCCGCACAGGATGTGGCACCCGCTGGAGACACAACACAGACGGACGCTGGAAGAGACTCTGCACACCTCCGTGCGTGCCCGTGTGCGGGTCGGTGTCCACGCGTGTCCTGCATGTGCGTGTGCACAGCGACTGCGCCCACCCGTGTGCGGGCTCCCTCTCACCTGGCTGGGGCTGAGCGGAAGGAAGCCGGCGTCCCTCGCCCGCAGAGGGCAGCACTGAGCCGCGTCACCTGATGCCGGGGCACACAGGGCAGTGAGAACGCTTGGGCTCTGTGAAGAATGGCAGGGGGACGACTAGCCCAAATCCGGGCGACTGGTTCCACAGCGGCCCAGAGGAGCAAGGGAAGACACGGCACGTGTCTAAAATTGGGTGCTGGAGTCACAGGTGCCTGTTGTATCTTAATTCCATTGCAATTCTTTAAAATAAGTGATTTCCTTCTGGTCTATTTTTAAAGCCAAATCCTACACATATTTTGTAAATATTAATTTGACTCCATTCCGCATTACTTTTTTAAAAATAAAGAATGGCCTCCGAGCTCTCTCTGGAATGTGGAAAGACCACCACCCCTCTGAGTTAACTCATCTGGGGCAAAACTGAGCCTTCGAGGTCCCTGGACCTCTCCCAGAACTCCCCGGAATGAGGGCGGGGGGCTCTGCGTTTCCCCGTGCTTGACCGTGGTTCGGGAAAGGGGAGAGCCTGCACCCAAGCTTCCCAGGGCGACATTCCCGTGGGAGAGGCCACACACTGACACACAGCTCACACGCACATTTACACACGTGTTCACATTCAGACACACTCATGCACGTACTCACAGACTCATGCACACACTCACGCTGACACAAACTTACACACTCATAGATTCCCACACATTCACATAGCCCCAGACTCCCGCATTTACACGGTTAACCCACAGCTCACACACAGTCACAAAATTATGAGCTCACACGTTCATGCTCAGACTTACGCTACACTACACACACTTACAGATTCATACACGCTCACACACATGCACGGACACATCCACACCCACACCCACACTCATGCACAACTCAGACACACATTCACACTTACAGATTCCTGCACAGTCACACTCAGACGTACAGGCTCCCACATACTCACACTCGCCCTCATAAGCTCACACACACAGACTGGCACAGCCTCACACCAACACACATTCACACCCACACACACTTGCACATATTCATGGACACACTTGTGCACACTTCACACTTATGGCCTCCTGTGTGTTCACACCTCACACATTCATACATTCACACAAAGTTGCCACTGCTGCTCTAGCCCATTAACTTTGCATCTTCATGGGGGAGAGAAGGAGCTTGTACCCTCCCTGATCCCAAGAGATATTTCTGGAATCTTCCCCAGAAAACCCTAATCCGAAAGCAGAGGGATGTTTCTTCTCACCCTGGAGGAAGCAGAATGGTGGCCGGGGTTGTGCGACAGCCCCTTGCAAATGGGCAGTCCTCAGAGGAATTCCCCGACCTTCCCGCATCCCTGCCCTGTGTGAGGAAGGGCCTGGCCAGGGCACATGGCAGGGGACACACAGTGGGCCCTGATCTCAGGGAAGTCTGAGCAGGCTGAGCTTTGGGGGCACCCAAGAGGGGTCCCTGGCATGGCCCAAGAGACAGGATGGGGGGGAATGAGTCTGAGCAGGGTCCAGTTCAGCAGGAGTCACAGGGAGACACACTGGCCTTCCAGGCAGGATGGCCAGCACGTGCAAAGGCCAGGGGGCATGGCACACAGGGGCCTGGCACTGCAGGGAAGAGTGAGATGTGCTGCGTGAGGGGAGTTAGCTGGGGAGGCGGAGGTGGGAGCTGGGCCTGGAGAGGTGGATGGGCCCGCCTGTGAGAGGCCCTTCATGTCACGCTGGGGAGTGTGGCCTTGCTCCTGACAGCCAGGGGGTTCCTGATCAACTGCACAGGACAGGAGAGGACAAAGCCACTCTGCAGAGGCCCATAGTTTGGGCCCAGAACCTCCAGAACTGGCAGGCTGCCCTCGGCCCCATACCAGGAGCAGAGCTGGCCTAGAAACACAACCCTGGTGCAGGGAAGCCCCTCACAGGTGTGGTCATGCTCTTCCCTAACTCATCACGATGAGCCCCTGTAACCGACAAAGGGTCTATCTGTGCACAGAGCCAGAAACACACAGCACCAAGAACCCGGGAGTCTTCAGGGAAAGTTGCCAGCTTCTCCCAAACAGCCCACCCCAGCTGGCCCCCACTGGCTCTAGCCCAGCAAAGAGTGAGGGGTGTGCAGGGGCTGAGGAGGCCGACGGGACAGAGCTGGGGACAGCTGGGGGAAGGGGCTGGTCCTGGCTGCACAGCGAGGGCCCATTCCTGGGTGAGGGAGGGTGGGGCTACTCGAGCCCACACATTCCAGCTGCTGCCGCCGCACCCTTCCAACCGGTTCCAGCCCGTTCTCACCTGTTCCCACGATTTCCCAGGCTGCCCTGGGCCCGGCTCTCAGCGCCAGTTCCCAGAATCCTTCAGGGTTCAGATTCCAACCACAGAGACCCAGGTCTGAATGTCCGGAAGCCCACCTCCACCCGGACAGCTGCCTCCCCCGCCAACACATACACGTGTACGCGTACACACATGTACACACATACACATATACGCTCACACACTGAACCGTCCTCAGCCTCAGGACACCAGGACACAGAGCAGGACTTTCAGCGGGCTGAGGCACTTCCATCCACTGCAGGCAGCACCACCCCCGGGACAAAGTGCTGCCCTCTTGCCACCAGGCCCTGGACAGGGGAGGAGGGAAGGCAGCCAAAGTCCCCAGAGATCCCCTGGAGATAGGGTCACCGCAGACACCAGCTCCAGGCCTCAGCCAAAGGAGGGCTGGGAAGAGGGGTGCTGCCCCCAGAGGGGGTCCCTGCCCCAGCCCGGGACATCCCCAGCCAGGCCTGCCCACCGCTGCTCAGCGATGGGCTAGGTAGGGCCGGGGGCTGCGCCTGTCTGCTCCCTGCTCCCCCGCCCAGAGCCCCAGCCCACCCCTCAGCCTCTGTCCCCACAGCCCTGCTGTCCCCTTCTTGACCTCCCTGCAGGACAGAATTCCCACACCCACCTGGGGCCCAGGGCCAGGACCTGGTGGCTCACCAAGGCCCGCGAAGTGATTTCTGCAGTCCAAGCCACCTGGGCCAGCCCTGGGCCTGCAGCGGGGTTCCCGGGAAAGAGCCCGGCCCTGCCTGTTTTAAATGCATGACAGAGGGGACGAGCCCAGGCCCCACAGGCTCTGCTCATAACTGCTGAAGCCTCAGAAGTGGGAGACGGGGAGATAAGGGGGCCCCCCATAGCTGGTCATTGGTGTGATTGAAACGCTGGCTCTACCAGCAGCCCTCAAGAAGGGGGTTGAACAGTGGGCAGGGTCCCCCGATCCCAGACTTGAGGTTTCCTGCCCCTCCCCCAGCCAGGAGCCTGGCCTGATGGGAAGCTGCAGAGCTAACCTGGGGGGGTCCTATGGTGGGGAAGGGGTGGGGTCCCAGCACAGCCCATCTTGGTTCCCAAAGCATATCCTCAGTGACAAGATCACATTCCATCCACCAAGAACACAGGGACATTGGCAGGGTAAGGGGGTTCCTGTCTCCACTTTACAGGAGAGGAAACTGAGGCCCAGAGAGAGGAGGCGGATTATGGGAAGAATTTCACTGCAAGTAAGTGGTGAGCACTGACCTTGACCAAGCCCCACGCAGATACTACCTAGCCCCAGATACCCAGCTGGGGTGGGAGGGTAGGGCCAGGGCGGCAAGGTGCTGGCAGCACCCCCAGAGCTGGATCCCCCATGGCACAGGGCCCCCCCGCAGAGCCGCTGCCCCCAGGATCCCACCTGGCACCCAGAGCTCCAAGCTGATTAGGACAAAGGTCTCCCTGAGACACCCAGGACAACAAACAGAACGTGCTCCCTGCTGCTTCGCAGCCACTGTGGGGGCCCCCGCCACCACCCCAGCTCTCAGACACCCTTCGTCCTGCCACGAGCTTTCACTGAGCCATGAACGAGACCAAGGCCCCAGACCCCAGACCGCCCAGGCCCAGCCTCCAGCTCTCCAGCTGCAGGGCCAAAGGGGGATGTGAGTAGGGGGTGAGGAGTGGGCACCCCACTTGCCCCTGCCATTGTGGAATCTGGGGGCTCCAGCAGGCTGCACCCCACCCAGCAAGGACGTGCAAGGCAAGCAGTTCCCACACCCCATTCCAGGCGACTGTCAGAAACTTCCTTACAAGGCAAGCGCTGAGCTGGCTCCGGGCCGGTGGGCAGGCGGGGGCCTGGGCGGGGCACAGCACACCTGGCTTGGCCAAGCCCAGACGCACCCTGCTCATGCGGAATGTGGACGCCGCCTGGACTGGCCCTGGGAAAGCCGCCGCGCCCGGCTGCTGCCCGGCCCTGACTCAGCCTGGGTGGGCCGGGAGGCTGCAGCCTCAGCAGAACCGAGTCTCTCCCGCCCCACCCTCCCCACAGGCCTGCCCGGGGTTGAACCGGGAGACCCTGAGAGCCAGGCTGAGAGTGGGGACGGCACCCAGTGGGCCTCAGCGCTTGGGGGACCCGCAGGGACTGTTGGACTCACCCCTCTCCTGCACGGGTGGGGGGCTGCCCACCACACGATACCCCCAGGTGTCAGGAGAGCTGGGTGCTCTAAGCACAGTGGGCCTCCCCTTAAGCCCTGAGCCACCTAGCTCGAGATTCGTCACTTCACCGACACCACTCTGAGCCTCAGTGTCCTCATCTGCAAAAGGGGGACAGTGCCGGTTCCCGCCCACGGCGCAGGCCGAGGCAGTGGAGGGGCCGTGTGGGAAGCTACTGCTTGGCTGGGGAACGTTGACGAGCGGTGGCAAATTAACTCTGACCAGGCCTGGTAACTTGGGGGAGGGTCTGCCAGCTCTGGGAAGACGCCGCCCCCTCAGGGCGGAGAAGCAGAAAGACCCTCCGATCCCTGCTCTCCCCAAGAAGCAGAAGCGTTTGCCAAGCCCCGTGAGGCCTAGAGAGCCCGTGCTCGAGGCAGAGCAGAGTGATTCCTTCATCCTCTGTTTCTGTCACCCAGAAGGGACGTTAAAAACTCCCCAGGACAGGGACTGTGTCTCCCCCTCAGACCAGATGCCCCCTGAAGGCTGGGGCCTGTTTCCCTCAGGCAGGAGGCTCCCCAGGGATGGAGACCCCATCTGCCTGGCTCCGTCTCCCCACAGACCCACGCCCTGGACCACAGAGACCACAGGCCAGCGAAGGCCAGAAAAACTGCCCTGTCCTGCCCAATGCCGCCCCTCCCCAAACCGTGACATCCCCTCCTTGCCCACCCAGGTCTGGCCAGCCCCCAGACATGGCGCTGGCGGGCCTCACGGTGCCCACTGGGACGGACCCTGATGATCAAGACGCAGAGCCGTGCGGGGCCGGGGCCGGGGCCGGCAGAATCCCCATTCCGTCCCCTGCCTGCAAAGAAAGGGACCCCAGGCCCCCCGTTGCCTGAGCCCTTCTCAAAGCCCGGCTGGCCGGGGAGGACTTTCTCCCTCTGCCCTGCGCTGCTCTGCTGTGGTTCACGCACAGCCCCTCTCGGCCTGGCCCTTCTCCTCCTCCCAGGCCCTGCAAGGTCTGAAGGCCTGGGGCTGGGGGCCTCAGAGCCGAAGGTGCTGAGAGGACAGCCCTGGCTGCCTTGTGCTCGGAAGCCCCTAGGGAGCTGGCATGGAGGGGAAGGGTCTCCAGGCCCACGGGGCCGTATGGCCCCTGCTCGCCTCCCCCACCCCCAGCCAGGCTTCTCCCACCAGCTGGGACACGCAGGCCCGGGTTGGGGTGCGGCGTTGGCAGGACAAACAGTCTCCAGTGTTGGGTGTTGTGCCTGGGTTACCAAGGAGGGAGGGTTTGGGGCCTGGCTCCCTGCCATGTTTGGGCCCCGGGCTGAAGGTGTGGGTGGTGAGGGGAGGCGGGAGGATTTGGGGTGTGGAGCTTCTGTTCCCTCTCCCAGGGCCTGAGGGCAGGAGGGCCAGCAGGGACTCGCAGCTCCCAGGGCCGATTGGGACTTGCTCCCGCCCTACCTTTGTGCTGGCTCTGGGAAACTCAGCCGGGCCAGGGAGCATGCGGGGGGCAGGGCAGGCTCCATGCTGCTCAAATGGGGGCCCAGGGGTCTGGGACCCCAGCAAGGCAGGTGCTGCAGTGAATGTCCTGACTTCACACCATAGCCTGGCTCAGGCCACCCAGCAGGGAGTCCCAGGACCCCAGGCCTGGGCCCATGACTTTGAGCAAGTCACTGCCCCTCTCTGGGCCTCAGTTTCCCCATCTGTAAAGTGTGAGGAGCTGGCCTGCACAGTCCCTTTCCTGAGCTGGGAAGGCTTGTGCTAGGAGATAGAGGAGCGGGCTCTGGGAAGGGACCCGGGACCCGGCCTTGGAGCCCCAGCTGGCAGGCTTGGCACCCATCTCGGCAGCCCCGCTGCCCTGCCTGGGGCTGCTACCCGGTGAGTGCCGCCACGGGATGCGTGCAGGAGCCCAGAGCTGTGATCAGGAATGGCTGGCAGACAATGTGTTAGAGGGAAGGGCCTCCCGCCCCACCGGCCCTGAGGGCAGGGGCCCCCCACGCCAGCTGTGGTGGGCAGTAGCCCAAGGAATCCCCTGGTGACTTCTTCTCTGGCAGCCTGAGCCCCCGCATGCTGCCCTGGCTGGGCCGAGTGTCCCAGAGCCAGCAGAAAGGTAGGGCGGGAGCAAGTCGCAATCAGCCCTGGGAGCTGCGAGTCCCTGTCCCAGCCTCAGCCGCCTGCCCCTCAGACAAAAGCCAGCCTTCCTGCACAGAGCACTTGGTAGCCCCATGGCCTGTAGTGTACAGGGCGTGCGGCAGGCAGGACAGAGGCCTGCCTGGCGGTCAGGGACACACAGCCTGGTGCAGGGGGCTGATCAGGCAGGGAAGCCTTGTGGGTATGGAGAAGCTGAGGCTTGAATGAGGGGGACAGGGAAGAAAGGGAGGGGACTTAGGTTGTGGCCAGGCAGTGCCACCAAGAACACGAGAAGTGTGGGCATCCTGTGGGGGCCTGGGGGGCGGGGCGGGCAGGCCAAGAGATGGTGAGCTCCCAGCTCCAAGGACTTTGTGGCCAGGCTGGGACACTGGGAACGGGGCTCATCACAGGGGAACGCATCCTCCCACATGCAGACACTGTCTCCGGACCCTGACCCAGGCTCTGGACACCCCCCGGAAATGCCCAGTCCTGGTTCTCTGCTGGGGTAAGCATGTGGGCTAATGCCTGTCCAGTCCGATCCAGACCTGCCCTCCGAGGCCTCCAGCTGGCAGAGTGAAAGACAAGAAGCCTGCCCGTGCACGCACGCCAGCCAGGGGAGGACCGGGCTGGGGCTCAGGCGGCCAGGAGCAGAGGGTCCCAGGCAGGGACACACTCCATCGCCTGCAAGGCTGGGCCTACATGGTGTGGGTGGTGGGGAGGGATGTGGGAAGCCCCTTCCCCAGCAGCCGCGCCATTCGCTGCCTGCAAACATGGAATCCCAGAAAGGCCAGAGCTTCTGGTTTTCCTCTCCGGAAGCTGGAACTTTGGATTTGTGTGGGAAGCCTCCGATGTCTACAATTTAGAAACGAATTGTGGAAATGAATTCTAAAATATTACCCTACGCAGGCGAAACAAAGCCTGACATGGAGACAGCCTGAGAGCTCGTGGGGCCTGAGGGACAATCTAACCCAATGGCCCCCCTTGACAAAAAGGTAAAGTGAGGCAAGGTGGGAACGGACCTGCAGTTGGTTAGGATCCAGTTGGGCCAAAACCCAGACCCTGACCCTCCTGTGCTCTCCCCAGCGCCATTCCCGTCCCCTGGCCTCTCCCCACCCTGCAAACCCCAGCCCAGCTGAAGGGGAGGCCCCTGTGTGGCCCCTCACTAACCGTCCCCAGCTCCCCGCAGGCCTTTGCTCTGCACACTTCCAGGTTCCAAGGTCCCCACAAGGTCCCCACAAGGTCCCCACACCCTCCGATTTCTCTAACCTCACAGCTACCAGAGTTGTTTCTCCCCACTTTACAGAAAAGGGAAACTGAGGCCAGAGAGGCCAGCCCATTGCCCAAAGTCCTTCTATGACAAGCTCCAGATGGTGGGGAGGGGGCTGTGTGCCTGCTTACGGGCCCCTGTCACTCGGGCAGCAGGGAGGCCCAGACATGCAGGGTGCGGAGGGGCAAGGGTGAGTCAGGCATCGGGCCGGGCAGGTCCAGAGCGGTCTCAGCACACAGGGCCGAGTCCAGAGAAGCCAGGCCTCTGCCTCCCCTGTCACCAAGTCTGAAGAGGGAGTCAGTAGGGACCCGGGCCGTCTGAAGGTCGGAAGGTCGGGGGTGAACACACCCGGGGGTGAACACACAAGAGGAGGTGTCACCGGGCTAGAGAGAGTGGCGGTGAGAGGCCAGTGCACCAGCTCGGGGGGCAGGATGATCACACATCGGAGGCAACCACGGCCTTCACTGCAAAGGGCGGGCAGGAGGGAGGGAGGCACTGGAAGGTCTCCCGGCCAGTGGAACACGCACAGGACTCTTCCTGAAAGTCAGGTGGGGTCTTTTTGCAACTTTTTATTTTTATACGGAAGATGCGCATATAACCACTGTACGACACAACGAATTTTCAGAGTGAACCCACCCATGTAACCCGCACCCAGATCACGAGATCGTGACGGGGACGCAGGGGGAAGGGCAGTCCAGGCAGGGGACAGCCCAGCCACAGCAAGTGCCCAGAGCTGGGAGGATCTAGCAGGCCCTCTTCTCCCCCAAGGAGGGTGGGCGGTGACACTCCAGACCGGCTCCAGGATGGGCATCTGTGGCCCTAGAGCCCCCCAAACAGCCCCGGACCTCTGTCCTGTCCACTCTCCCCACAAATCCAGCCTGCCCCACCCAGTGCGCCAGAGATATGCTAAGCACATGCAAATGATATGCAAACGAACACAGGCTCCCTGCATCATCTTGGGCCACAGTGAGTGGAGAACCAGACCTCCAAACTCTAAGCAGATGGACACTCCCTGCCCACTGGCCTCACCGTCCCCACCAGCCCCTGAGATACACAACCCCACACCCCAAACCCTCACCCGCAAAGCCCTGACCTCCTGCCCTTCCCTTCAACTTTGAATTCAACTTTGATTCATGGGGGCCGGAGGGCGAAGCCCTGAAGTGAACACCAGAGTGCTCAGCCCCTGCCCGCAGGAGCTCACAGTTGGGCTGCGAAGGGGACACAGAAGCAGCCACCACTGCCCAGGAAGAAACAGGCTCGGCCTCGCCTTGGGACAGAACTTCTCAGCCTTGAAATTACGGGGCTGACTCTGTAGTTGTGGGAGTGGCCTGAGATCTCCCAGGGATTGCCGAGGTTGCTGGTCCCAGGCCACGCTCCAGTAGCCAGGACTGGTCGAGGTGTGTGCAAGCTGGCCCTGTCGCGTGAAGGGCGCTGGGGACAGGCAGGGCGGGACAGCGGTCAAGGGAGGCGCCTGGATTGACATCCCAGCTCTGCCTCCCACCCATGGCGGGCGCTGCCTCAATCCCACAGCCTCTGAGTCCTCAGCCCCGAGGCCCCCACCTGTGACAACTGTCCTCACCTCTCCACGTTACCCGAACTCCTCAAGGGCCTCTCTGGAGCCCTTGATGATTGGAAGATTTTTTTTAAGTCAAGGTTGACTGGGAAGGGGCACACGGAAGCTTTCGGGGTGAAGGGAATGTTCTCTCTCTTGACCGTGGTGGTGTCCTTGGCTGCACACATTTGTCAAAACTCGAACTCTGCACTTAAAGTAGGTGAATTTTACTCTATGCAATTCATACCTCAATAAAGTTGAATTTTTAAAACGAGACCAACAAGATTGGGCCTTGAGAGATGACAAGGACAGGGGATTGGCCGGGACGAGGGAACTGCAGGAGCAGAGGCCGGCGGGTGCGGACGTGCAAGTGCCCTGTCGGGAGGAGGGAGACAGCCAACCCCCACTGAGGGCTTTCTGCGAAGTGGGCAGAGCCGGGGGCCGAAATCGGAAGGATGGGGCCCCACCCCGCCGCAGGGGCTGCAGGAGAACTGCGGAGAGTCCCGGCCCCCCACTGAGCGCTCCCAGGTGGTTAGCAGCACCTACCATGGAGTGAGCACCCACCACGTGCCAGGCACCGGTTGGAGACTTTTCGGAGTCAGGGTCACCCTGCCTGTTTTCTTATGGCCCAAGTGCTAAGAATGATTTTTGCATTTTTAGGTAGTCCTTTTAAAAATCAAAAGAACAATACAATCGGCCCCTCACACTCCACACCTGCTCACCTGGCGGAGCAGCAGCGCCCCCTGCCGGCAGTCTAGGGCTGGCTGGTGAGCACCGACTCTTAGCATCTGCCGCCACCTGGTGGCATTTTGGGAAGCGCAGTTAGGAGCCAAGATGGGGTGGATTCAACCAACCACCGGTGGAAAATATTCCCCCAAAAATCTGCCTCTGTCCTGAACATGCACAGACTTTTTTTTTTTTTTTTTGAGACAGAGTCTCGCTTTGTCAACCGGGCTAGAGTGCACTGGCATCAGCCTAGCTCACAGCAACCTCAAACTCCTGGGCTCAAGCAATCCTCCTGCCTCAGCCTCCCAAGTAGTTGGGACTACAGGCATGTGCTACCATGCCTGGCTACTTTTTTTTTTTTTCTATTTCAGTTGCCCAGCTAATTTCTTTCAATTTTTAGTAGAGACGGGGGTCTCACTCTTGCTGAGGCTGGTCTTGAACTCCTGACCTCAAGCTATCCTCCCACCTCGGCCTCCGTGAGTGCTAGGATTACAGGCTTGAGCCACCGCGCCCAGCCAGACTTTTTTTTCTTATTCCCTAAACAACACAGTATAGCTATTTAGATAGCATTTACGTTGTATTAGGTATTACAAGTAACCTAGAAACGATTAAAGTATACAGGAGGATGTGTGTAGGTTATATGCAAATACTACCCCACTTTACATCAGGGACTTGAGTATCTGTGGATTTTGGTACCCGAGGGAGGTCCTGGAACCCATGCCCCGTGGATATCACGGAACAATTGCATTTTGTGACACTCAAAGATTGTGTGAAATTCAAACTTCGGTGTCTGTAAATAAACATTTATTGGGGCCGGGCATGGTGGCGCATGCCTGTAGTCCCAGCTACTTGGGAGGCCGAGGCGGGAGGATCGCTTGAGCCCAGGAGTTTGGGGTTGCCGTGAGCTAGGCTGATGCCACGGCACTCTAGCCTGGGCAACAGAGTGAGACTCTGTCTCAAAAAATATATATATATATATTTATTGGAACACAGCCAGGCCCACTCATCCATGGGTTGTTTCACACTACAAGGGCAAAGTTGAGCGGTTGTGGCAGAGGCCTATGGTCTTTCACAATTTGCCTATGAATCTATAAAGTAGACGTTAAGTCCTCATGTACAAATGAGGAAGAGTAAGGGGGCCACACAGCCTTCCTTCCCTGTTGCTGTTAGCAAGCCCCCCAATCCTGGTGGGTCAAACCCAGCCTCCCTTAACCCACCAGGTGCACCTGGCCGACCTCTGTCTGCCAACCTCACTGGCTCACCTGGCGGCGGGGCAGCAACGCCCCCTGCTGGCGACCTGGCGCTGGCAGGTTAGCGGTGAGCCCCGTCTCTTAGCATCTACCGCCACCTGGTGGCATTTTGGGAAACGCAGCTAGGAGCCCAGATAGAGTAAGCAAAAGCTCACCTGGGTTCTGAGAGCGGGCCAACAGCCAGCTGTTGGCAATCACCAATGCACAAAGTATTCTGGGCAGAGCTTGAAGGCTCCAAGCTAGTGTCCACTAAAACAATTTCACTTCACCCAAGCTTGTTGGGGTTCTTTTGTTTTTGCAGGGAGTTGAGACAGGGTCTTGCTCTGTCACCCTGGGTAGAGTGCATCATAGCTCACTGCAACCTTAAACTCCTGAGTTCAAGCGATTCTCTTGCCTCAGCCTCCCAAGTAGCTAGGACCACAGGCACTCGCCACCACACCCAGCTAATTTTTCAATTTTTAGTAGAGACGGGGAATCTCTTTTTTGCTCAGGCTGGTCTTGAACTCCTGAGCTCAAGCAATCCTCCCACCTTGGCTTCTCAGAGTGCTAGGATTACAGGCATGAGCCACCGCAGCCAGCCCCAGCTTATTACTTGATCAGTGAGAAAACATCTGACTGCCAAGGAGGATCTTAAATGCTTGCTAACTGTGGCTCTGAATCTCTAATTCCTGGGGAATTGGGCAAAGAATATGAATTGCAGCCAGAGGGTGATTGGAGGAGACTTGAAGGTCAGCTGACCTAAGTCCCTCCCTCAATGCATTTGACCTTGTGTCCTTTCTTTCTGATCTTCATTCATTATTCATTCTTTCAACAAACTTCTAGAACACCATGCCGGGCGCTGTGCCAGACGCCAGAGAAACACCCGAGAACAAGACAGTGTGGACCCTGCCCTCGTGGAGCTTACAGTCTAGTGCAAGAGACTGTGATTTAATAATTTCCTGAAGGTCCGATGAGGCATACTTAGGGGGAGCAGAGAAGCCTATCTGGGCAGTACATATGGTGACTCGACCTTGTTGGGTGTCATGGAAGGCTTCCAATGGCCTGAAGAACGTGCGAGCTAGCCAGAAAGGAAGGAGGAAGCACATGTGCAAAGGCCCAGAGGTGAGGAGTGTGCCCAGAAAGCTGCTGCAAGGACTGAGCGGCAGGAACACAGAGCATGACGGGGAGAGGGGGCCTAGGCAAGCCTTGAGTGAGAAGGGGACTAAACCAAGCAGAGCTTCCGATGCCAGGTGAATCTGCAAGGTTAAAGCATCCGCTCTCACTCTAGGGACAACAGGGGCCACTGCATATTCTGGGAAGAGGCAGAGCATGTTCTACTTCTTAGTAGAACCCATTCTGTGGCTGGGCAGCTCTGGTGGCTGGAAAGTTCATCCTGACATGGAATCAGCACCTCCCCTGCCCACAGGCTTCTGTGGAATACGCACAGGTGGAGTCACCTCCCTGCCCCCAAGGACAGCCCCTCACCCTGTGACAGCCTCACTGGCTGTTCCCTAGTAAAAGCAAGCACACAGGGCAGGCAGGAGGGAACTCTGGAACCAGGCTCTGGATGTGAATCCCAGTTCACTCCCTTACTGGCTGTGTGGCCTTGGGTCTGTTATTTAACCTCTCTGAACCTCCATCGTCTCCTCTGTGAAAGAGGGACGGTAACCCTGCTGACTTGGGGTTGTGCATGTGAGAGGGACGGTGTTGGGAAATGCTCAGCACCCAGAAGGTATTCAGTGATGACGATGGTGATGGTGACAATGGCGTGGTTTATCGCCAACTGACCCTTTCCAGACAAGCTCCTCTCAGTCAGTGTTCTGCATCTTAAAATGTGCCACCAAGAACTGAACTGTCATGGGGGAGGAGCCCTCCCTTCCCTTCTCTGTGCCTCAGTTTCCCCATATGTAAGAGGAGAGAATCAGATAAGATGGCCTGAAAGGTCCCCACCAGGTCTAATGCCCTCAGATCCTGCATTCTGACCTGCCCAGGACACAGGGGACCATCATTACCTCCCTGATCAAGGCACTCTACTCATAATGGAACCAAGATGGTCTTCACTTCACTCTTCTTCCTCACTGCCCCTGTCCTCACTGCCCTCTGTGTGGCTTGTGCCAACATCCCCTGAGTTAACTGAGGCTCAGAGGCTCCAAGCGGGCTTTGCCACCCATCTCCACTGTCCCGCCCCACCCCTCTCTCTCCCACGGCCCCTCTGCTCCGTCCCCAAGCCCACAGCTCTCACCTGGGGCCTGGTAGAAGCCTCCCAGCTGCCCCGGCTCCCACCCCAGCCCCCTGTCCAACCCCACTCACATGCCCGGCCCATCCTGCCCCACCCAGTCCGTGCCTTCACAGGGCGGAGCTAGACACCCCGCTGGCCCATGAGGGCTGAGATCCTGGGGCTCTACTTGTTCCAGCTCTGGCATCTGCCTACCCCCACCACACACGCACACACACACTCGCACACACACTCACACTCACACTCACACTCGCACAGTCCTAACCTCCTTATGGACACAACACTGTGTCTGCTGCGGGTTAGCCCTGGATACAGCGAGGCTTCGATATCGCTGGCCTGGGCCACTGTTTGAGAATGGCCCCAAGTAGTTCTGGTTCCTTCAACTCCCCACACTACCGAGCTGCGGCAGGTTCCCCATGCCCTCCTGCCCTCCTGCCCACCTGTCCTCTCCTCCCGGCTCCCCCAGAGCCCTAGGCTGACCTCCCTCTCGGGGACCGTCTGGGCTGGTCCTCAGGGTACGCCCCTCCTTGGCCTCTTTACCTCCAGTGCCCAACAATCGGTGGGTGCCCAGTAATGCCAGGTGAATGAATGAATGAATGTTTATTGTGGTGATCACATACAGGCAAACCCACAATTGCCACCCAGGACACCGGCCAACAACTGCAGACGGTGACAACACCCACGGCTCACCAGCTGAACCCTCGCCCCCATCACAGCCAGGCGAACGTGCAGAGGCCCCGCCCTCCGAGGCAAGGCCCTCGGCCACAGGCGCAGCCGGCCCCACTGCCCCGCCCCCCGCGACCCACCCCTCGCCCGGGGAAGCCCCAGGCCCAGTCCCTGAGCCTTCACGGACATCTTCGTCCTCCCTCTGGCCTGATCCCCTGGCAACTGTATTTTAGGCATCACTAAATGACCGCCCTCCCTCCCCGGCTCTCTCAGCAGGTCGCTGGGTGAATTAGGATGGTCAAGTGTTGGAGCAGGAAGGGACCTTGTAATAACTGCGATGATGATGGTGGCAGCTGCCGCTGCGTGGCACTTGGAACTCGCAGGCCCCGTCCCCTCAGCAATCTCCCACCGCCCCGGAAGCGCGGCCCCTCCTCTCCAGGTGGGCAGCTGCAGCCGGAGGCCTGGAAGAACTTTCCCAAGGTCATGGGTCACGCAGCCAGAATCTTTTCAAAACCAGGTGTTCTCCATGTGCCTAGATGGGGCTATTCCTGCCTCAGTATAAATGGGCCTTGAGATGGAAACAGAC
>RJWJ010033985.1:0-17538 GCA_004363605.1 Indri indri | reverse complement strand
AGTCAGCCCAGCCAACCTTGATTATTCCTTAATGCAAATCACCACCCTACCCTTTGTCCATGTTCAAAGACTATGCTATCACTGGGCAGTATTTAGATTGCACTGTAAAGCTGTTCTCATGTATTTGTCCTTGAGTTTGTCTTCCCAATTAGATTACATGACTCTCAAGAGTAAGAGCAATTCCTTTCATTTTTTTTTTATGATTTTCACTTACCTACAGCCTCTTAACTGATGTCCTGCTCAACAGACATCAGGCCTACCCCCATAATATTTGCTCATTGGGTTAGATATGGAGGTTTGACAAGGAGTTGAACTCTTCCATTTTAATTAAATATAACCTTGAATTTAAGTTATATATAAATTACCTTGAATTTAGGACCCATGCAGACTAGATCACCCTTTCTCAGCCATGGAACAGGTTTTTCAATTCTCCCAAGAATGGTACATAACTATTTCCATTCTAGATACATAAGAGATAAGTAAATGTGTTGCATATAATGAGCAGTAGGGCTTAATTCTCTGAATTTCTTCAGAAAGCCTGGTCTATATTATTCTTTCAAATTACTTTAAACGAAGTCACAAAGTCAGTAACAAACAGGAAAATGCCTTTCCTCCGCCATGGTCTTTCTGGCTCTGTCGATGTGGCAACCTTCATCTTGGAATATAAAGTGCCAACCCATTTTTAAGGACATCTCACATGTCACTCCCACACCCATAATCACTTTCCTATACCCAAATATCACGGCACATTATCTGTTCCAATGAATCACGTTTCCACCCTCTGTCAGATACTACTATTAAATTATATGTGTGCTAACAGCATAATTCACATTTGAACATTTTTTTTTACCTCTCCCAGACCTAGTAGAGTGCTTTTAATGTATAAGAGATTTAAATGCATATTAAGTAAATTAATGAATAAATAAATGAAATAAATAGAATGGCTTAGTCCTGGATTTATTTCCATTTCTCAATTTTCTTTCTTAAATATACATATGAATGAAAATAATTACCCAATACAAGTATACTGAGTGTAAAAAACATTTCTTTGTCATATGGCCATCAAAAACACATCTGAAAATAAATTCTTGATCTTCCCATCTCAGTCGATGGCCATTCCATAGTTTCAATTTCTCAGGCCATAACCTCTGAGTAATTCCTATATTTTTCTCTTTCTCTCATATTCCTTATCCAATTCATCAACAATTTATGTCAGCTCTTCTGTCAAAACAGATCCAGGTCATTTGTCACCACCTCTACCATTACCACTTTGTTCTAAGATATCATCATCCCTCCCCTGGATTATTCTAGTTGTCTCTTAAACACACTCCCCATTTATTGCCAGAAATGTCCTGTTACAGCATCACTTCGAAGTCATTCTTTTGTCCAAATCTTCCAATGATGCCCCATTTCAGTACAGTGGCCTACAAAGTCCTACAAAACCTGCCTACTCCTTCTCATCTTTAACATCATCCTCTGCTACATTTTCCCTCTTTTACTGACACCAGGCATACAGGCCTCTTGCCTATTCCTCCATCCAGGCACTCTGCTCCCTCAAGAAATGTCTCGAGGCTTTTACACTTGCTCTTCCCCCAGCCTTGCTGCTCTCCTCCAACATAGATGGGAACAGAGACTTGCTACCTCTACTTTATTCAGATTAATGTCAAAATTTTGCCTTGTTATTAAGACCTTCAGAGATGTATAAGTTTGCTCTACAACTCATTTAATTTCTCAAGGCAGTTTTAAAATGGAGAAATTAGGAAAGTTGTAAGCTGTTGATCATATCAGAGGAAAATCCAAACATTGACATAGCTTGGGTGCATTGTACAGAAACATAATTTGGAAATGCTATGCCTTCCTAGGAGGTGAATGCTAAAAATGCGTTTCCCACTGTAGTTTCTTTCTGTCCCATCGTTTTCATCATCTACATAGGATGAAAATTACTGCCTAAGGAGGGTTCTCAGAAAGTTATTGACAACCAATGTAAATGGTCTATATCACTCCAAATTAGGTTCTGTATTGATTCGATTGATCCTATTTTTCTCCATGGAACAAGGCTCATGAAGTAAGGTAGGAAGGAAGAGGGGAAAAAATTAAAAGAAAGAAAAGCAGCTTTCATTTACCACTTCTTTGTGGTCAGATCAATCAGACTGAAAAAAAATTCATCGAGCAGTAAAAGAGTTCCCCCCAAGCTTTAGGTTTTGTTTATGTTCTTATTTTTTACTGGTTGTTCTTACAGATTATAATACCTGGTAGCAACACAGCTGATAACAGCCTGTTGGCATAACAATAATTTCTAAAAATATTTTAATTTTCCCAAATTCTGACAACCTAACATGTTATGGGAGCTGAACCAAAACTAATTTTTGTGGGTG
This sequence comes from Indri indri, assembly GCA_004363605.1. Taxonomy (NCBI): domain Eukaryota; kingdom Metazoa; phylum Chordata; class Mammalia; order Primates; family Indriidae; genus Indri; species Indri indri. Next base: position 15,163 of record RJWJ010033985.1, on the reverse strand, counting down.
AAGCAAAGACTTCGTAGAAGGAACTTTCCCTGATAAGACATTTTATATATTTAAAAAAAAATTCAAAAATCTCTGAAAATCGCAGCTGGATGTGATATAGCCTGATTCACCTTCTCATTTTACAGATGAGGACTCAAAGACCCAAGGAGATTAAATGATTTGCCCAAGGCACTTGGATTGTTACCAGCAGAGCTGGGGATAAAATTCAAGCTCCTTGGCTCCCAATTCACTGTTCCTTATGATTTGCTGTGTTATGTGCCCTGTTCATGACTGTGTTATTTAACTACTCACAGTGAAAATCCAACTAATGTCAGCCCTACTCCCTGGGAAGTTGTAATCAAAACACGAAACCAAATGGATAACATGAAAATACTCATAGTCATAATCATGATGAAATATATCTTCCACTTTTCAACTGACAATCCTTAAAGTATTTTTCTACCACTTCATTTTACCTTCAAAAGGATGCTTTAAAAACTACACAATAGAAAACATTGCATAAATATTAATAGATAACATTTAAATAATCCAGTGGTCTCTGGGGGATGATCAGGAGAAAAAAGTCACCATGGATTCTTACATGTAGGAATAGGTGGTGCTCTCACTGCCTATGCTACATTCCACTGAATCGGTGTGATGGATCAGCCTTCACATAAGTATATATGTGTTTACACATATATAGGTAATTTTATATACATACACACACATACATACAACTTCTCTTTGTTCTTATATTCATATTTGGAATCCACTAATGTTCTCTGCTATATTCCATGTGTCAGCACAGATGAAAGCCATCTCAGGGCTCTGGAAATGGCAGAGAGTGAATAATTAAGATCAGGCATCAAGACATAGACATGTCATTCACTGATAACACGGAGGGACAGGATGCCAATAGTACTCTTTAAATATGCCACCAAGGGAGGGATTTCCTAGATCCTTAATAAAATTGGCCCCCATACATAATGGATACTACCAGTTGGTACCTGCTTTCCACCGCATAGCTTATGTCAAAATTATGAAAGGAGAAAAGAATAAAAGGATATTGTCCATTTGCTTATGGAGCAGACAACTGTCTATTTTGTGAAATTTGCACGGAGGCAGGCAGGGTCTCTAACCAAAAGTATATTTCTGAATACCTGTCACACTGTCTGAAATCCCACTATTATTGACTCAGTTCTTTGTGTCTTGAATTTCTTTAGGCCTTAACCCATTAAAATGAATATACTCTTAGAAGGGATACAATCTTCTCACAGATCAGGTCCTTAATTAATGGGACCCGGGAAAAATCAGGGATAAGGAGAGTGTAATAGAGGGGTGCATTTAAAATATTATAACATAAACAAATGTATTGCCATACACAGAAAATCGACCTATGACCATCGTATATATCAGAATGTTGAATGAAAGTTTTCTGGTTGCCTCTGAATGGGCACCAGGGTCCACAGTTGAAAATAAGAGACCAAAAAAAAGCCCAAATTCAAAAGAGAATCACCAGTAACTGTGGCCAGGCAGCATATTCTAGGACTTCAGAAGTTTGGCATCCTTGACAACTAACCAGAGCCTGACTTTTGGAAGGTGGTCCAGAGCAAATCCTTTCTAGAACATTGAAGCTAGCTTACCCTTGCTGGTTAAGGGTAGGTTCCGGGTTTTTTTCCCTCTCTGAGTCCCTGTCTGAGATCCTGCATATCTACCAAGTTTTAAGAGCCAATTGTACAATTACATATACCCCTAATTTTTTTTCTCATAAAAGTCAAATGTTATGAAAGGGTCACCAACCTAATTCTATCTGACCAAATATCTTTAATTCTCAGATTCCTAAAATCTATTAGGTTTAACTAATGTGAAAGCTTAGATGATAGTCAGTTAAATCATTTAGTGTGAGATTAAGAGTATAAGGTGGAAAAGGAAGCACTATGAAAAACTCCCTGAGGAGGACGTGGCAGCAAAGGGATCATGAGAACTGCTGCGACCCCCAGCCACCCCACACTGCCGCACCAAACTCCACGTGCCCCCCAAGGCCATGGTCTGGGGGGTTTGTGCAAGAGGACTGCAGAGGGCAGGGGATACCAGCAGCCTACCGTTCACACCATGGCAGAGCCAAGGATGAATTACCCTGCAGTTCATTGTGTCTGTTCATTTGACCACTCGTACGTGGGGAGGAAAAAGTTGCCCCAGATCTTCCATAGGAAACTCTATCTATAAATGGATAAAGGCTTGGCTTGGGTTTGAGAACTCACAGTACTGCAGACAAAGAGGGAAAATGTAGTGAAAATATAAAGTACGATGAAGCCTAATATATGCTATTTCTGGCCAGACCCCCTCAGTCATACCAAACTGTGATGCATCCCAGGAAGTAGCAGCTCATTTGGAGAAAAGATGTTCTATGACCCCTCAGGGGACAGTGCTGACACCAGGGACAGATTCTACAAACCTTATAGACAGAGTGAGGAAAGGCTCTGTTCACTCACTGGAATTTCCTGGCACGTCCATAAATGTCAATAAACACTAGTCCAAGGGGCGCATGATGTTCCAATATATTTTGATATAAAAGTTGTAACCAGGAGAGTCTTAAAATAAAAGTACTGGAGGGAAATGTGTGAGTCTGTTGAAGAAGACTAAGCCATTCTTAAAGGCAGCATATGAGTGCGGGGCTCGGCGGGGGGCTCCAGTCCCCCAAAGCCAATGAATAATCTGTTTCATTGACACAATTATTAAATCATTGATTAGCGTGCTGAGTGGTCTGTATCGGTTGTCTTTATTACAGGTGAATTGTAGCCATTGCCAGCTGTTTCTGTGGCAAGTTCTTCAGCTGCAGAAAAGCTGGCGTTGTGCCCAGATGCAGCCTGGGAGCCCCACTGCTTCAAAGTGCTTTTTCTTTCCCCCAGTGAGTGCTTCTCCCTGTCATTACATGGTTTCCCTGTGCTCTCTTCATTACGACAATAGAATCCATAAAACCAAACGCAGAAACAAAGGGATAACTTATTGGCAACTAATGAAACACAGAAAGATTGTTCAAGTGGTGTAAATGCGAAAGGGCTTTGAACCAGTTTAAACAATCTCCTTGTATTCCATCGCCCCATTGTTAACACAGGCGTGAAGGCCAGTGTCTCAGCTCCATAAAAATTACACCGTCTTTGCCTTAACAGGTCTGCTCTCTTGTTGCCTCTACATCTCGAATTCTTTCTGGAGAGCTGCTTTGTTTTCTGTCCACTTGTTCAAATTCTACCCATAAATCAAGGCTGCCTCATCTTCCAGGTTTTCTGAGAAATTTCCCCTAAACACTGCAGACTCCACTGAGCTTTCCTTTCTTTTCATTTCTCCAATAATGTAGAAGAAATGAAAATTTAGCCAGCAGGAGCTAGGGCAAGGAAAGGCAATTTAGAGAATTCATGCCACATCACAAATGGACCAAGGCACTTCCCTCAGATTTGCTTTCCCCAGAGGAGCTCTGAGAAACTTTCCCAATCACCACTCCAATCATAGCTCCGTCAATGGCTCGGCATTGGCAGGTGAGAAGAAGCATGTTTGCTATCTCGGGTGCTGAGGGAATGGGACAGGTCTTGGTGTCAGATCAACCAGGATTCAAACTCCAGCTCAAAAGCTTATTAGATGTGTAACCACAGTTTTTGCTTTTGCTTTTTTAATCCCCTGACACTCAAGAGTTTTAATCTACAGAGCAAGAATGATGCCACTTTCCTCACACTGTAAGATCTGCCCAGTACCTGGTACACGGTAAGCACCTAATATATAAACATATCCTATCCCCTCGGCCCATACTAAGGACACTCGTTCTCATGCACTCCCTACCAGGTCTTATCTGTCCAAGTAGATTGTAAGTTTCTCGAGGAGTGGACTACGGAAGTTTCTCTGTGCTAAGGAAAAAACTGTGTACATATAGTGTAAAGTTTTTAACCTTTTCCTTGAAACAGTAGGTATAGACTAAAAGAAATTTAGGTGATTTTATGCATGAAAATAAAGGATTAATGAGCTAACACTTTCAGGTACTTGATTCCAGCAATATGATCGTTCTCTATAGATGCTATCTTATAAAAAAGTTATAGAATAAAATAAAACTTCACCCATTTTGTGGCCCAGATATATTATAGCATTAATAATCTCAGAGAATTCTGATCCATTCTTTTAATGTCTCTGTAGAGTCTACTCAAGTCTGGACATGAATGGCCTGATTTGGCCAGGTACAGCTTTGACAAATGGCAAGTGAGAACCACAACTACCATATTAGCTTGATGTGTTCGTACCAAATTGCATTTGAGAACCATTTTGAAAGAAGATCGGAGTTAGCACAGATATCAGGTTGTTCTCCTTGAGAGAAGAACTAACCTATCATGAATATAAAATTGCACCTCTAACCAGGGCCAGAGGGACTTTTTAAAGCCTTCATGCTCCCCACCACCCTCTCAATGTGCCACTAAATGGGCAGGTCACTCTATGTGGTTCAAAATGTAGTAGAGATCAATTTCTTGAATTGAAACATCTTCACTTCATCTCTCTTTAGAAATCAAGCTTGTGATACTAATAAAATTTCAAACTTTCCAAGTTAGGTTTCCTTTGTTTCCTTTCTATGTACAGGAAATGCAAAACCTCCAGTCACTAAGAAATAGATTAAGTAATCATAGAATCATAGAATTCTATTCTGGAAAGGACCTTAGAGATCATCTAGCCCAACCCCCTCATTTTAAGAGATGAGGAGGCTGATGTCAGCAGAGGATTATAGCCTCAGGGGTAAACCACAGTTCATTAACTCATCTCAGAAAGGACCTGTTTTGTTGTTAGAATAAATGATTAAATGATTCCAATTTCATGCCATCTTCTTTATTCAGAAAGTTTACCATTCGCCTTCTCCTTTTGTCCATGTAACCATGACAATAGTGGGGAATAATATAGCTATCAGTATATAAAAGCTCATTAGCATTAATAAGGAGCTCGCCAATCAGCTTGGACCTATTAACTATGGGCTGATAACTACCTTCTCTGCCTTCCAGTTTGCAACACAGGCGCTCTCCTGACTCCTCCCTGAGGCTGGCTCTTTCCTCCTCTGAAGCTCTGTCCCTCACAGTTTGACAGCTGGGATTTACAAGTGGAATCCTACCTGAGAAAGCACTGCTCTCAAGCAGGCTCAACTGGATCTTGCCCTGGGATTTCTGGCTCTGCCTCTGCTTTCGAGAACCCCTGATACCATGTCCAAAGCACAAGTGAACATTTTTCTCTCTGTGTATATGGCGAAGGACAGAGAAAATTAGGTATAATTTAGAATTGAACACACTCATTAGCAGGAATATTTTAGAGAGAATTTGGTGTTTGGGGTTCATTTGATTTTTCCACTGCCACTGCCACCCCACCATAGGCAATTTGATGATTTAGGCTAATTTCTATAGGTTTACATGCGATAGAAAACAGGTTGTCAAGGTATTTCTATTAAATATTCACCCTCCACCTCCCCCCGAAACACAGAACAAATAAAAATGAAAACTGGGGAACAGAATTGGCAAAAGGTAAAGAGACCAATCGGCTTTAGATCCATTTTAAATCATCAACTAAATTCATATTGTCCAAATTTCACCAAAAGAGAAAATTAAACAGTTTCCCAGAGGAGCTACATGAAAAGAGGGGGAAAATGATGGAATTACACTCAATAAACTGCCTTGAGACTTTTAAGCTTTCAAAATATATCATAACCCTAAAAATAGATAAATAGAATAATAGAGCAGGATAGAGAAGAGTCCAGAAATAGATCTATACATATACAATCAATTGATTTCTGACAAAGATGCAAAGGCAATTCAGTGCAGAAAGAATAGTGTTTTTAGCAAGTGGCACTGGGGCAATTAAATATTCATATTTTAAAAAACGAACATTGATTCATACTTTTCACCATATAAAAAATGTACTCAAAATGGATCATAGATCCAAATGTAAAACCTAAATTTATAAAACTTCTCAAAGGAAACATAGAAGAAAATTTTGTCATCTTGAGTTAGGCAAAGATCCATAAAAGATAAAATTTATAAATTGAACTTCACCAAAATTAAGAACTTCTTTTTAAAAGATGCAATAAAGAGAATGAAAACACAGATACCAAAAGGGAGAAAATATTTGCAAATCGCATTTCTGATAAAGGATTTGTATCCAAAGTATATAAATAATACTCAAAATTCAATAATAAGAAAACAAAGAATTCCATTTAAAAAGAGGAGCAAAATATTTGAATAAGCACTTTACTAAAGAGGATATAAGGATGGGAAACAAGCACATGATAGTCACTAGGGAAATTAAAAATAAAATCACAATGAGACGCTACTATATCATTCTTAAAATTGCTGAAATTAAAAGGACCAACCACGCCCGGTGTTGGTAAGGATGTGGAGCAACTGGAACCCTCATATACTGATGGACAGAACGTAAAGTGGCACAGTCACTTTGGAAAACAATTCAGCAACTACTTAAAAAGTTAAACATACGCCTATCATATGATCAGCCATTCCACTCCTGGGTTTTTCCCCAAAAGAAATGAAAACGTATGTCCATACAGAGACTCCTATTTGAATGCTCATAGCAAATATATTTGTAACAGCCTTAAACTGAAAACAATCTAAATGCTCATTGACAAGTGAATGAATAAATAAGTAGTGGTATATCTATACAATAAACTGCTTCTCAGCAAGAAAAATGAATGAATTATTGATACATACATCAAAATGGATGCTGCTCAGGTAGAAATAATGCCTTACTCGGTCAAAACCTTTACCTTCAAAATAAGCCTCAAACTAATTATGCTGAGTGAAAGAAGTCAGATCAAACTGACAACAACAAAAAGAATACCTATTGTGTGATTCCATTTATATATAATTCTAAAAAATAGCAAACTAACCTCTAGTGACAGAAGGCAGATCAGCAGCTGTTTTGGGATGGGAAGGCGCGGTGGGGGTGGAGGGTAGATGAGAAAAGGGAGGGGTAACGAAATAGCCAAGGAAACATTTGGGGGTGATGGATAAGTTTACTATTTTGATTGAGGTGAAAGCTTTATGGGTGTCAAATATATGTCAACACTTATCCAATTTCATATTTTAAAAAATGGAGAAGAAATAAAAATAAATATAACATTTACTCATTTATTGATATGATTCCCTTTGATGATTAGAGAGTACCCCTTTTGAGGATGTGGGTCAAAGAGAAATAAAGTATGAGGGAAGCCTGAGTGAAGAATATACAGCAAAGGGGTCATACAATATTGCCAGCTTAGGTGTCTGGTGTTCCTTATTTCAGCTTAATTTGGGAATCGTTTTCTAGAGAACAGTTTCTGAAAGCAGCAATCTTTAAAATTGTTTGTTTTCCTTAATTTATCCTCAACACTTCAGGCATTACCTTTCACTGAGCATTTACTCAGTGCATAGCATTTTACGAGGCATTTTACATGCATTTTCTCATTTACTCCTCCCAGTAAGTGTCATTATATCCATCTTACAGATGCAAAAAACTAAGGCTTAAAGAGATTAAATAATATGCACAAAATCATACAACTAGTAAGTGCCAGGCAGAACCAAGACTCACAAACAGGTCTGACTGCAAAAACCGCATGCCCTAAAATGTGAAGTTCTTGCTGTTTATTCAGAAAATAGGAGCAATATATATTGCATGTGAAAATAACAGCAAATTCTTTTGACTTCATGAATCTCTGTACCCTGAAGAGGCTGCCCTGTTCAAGTGCATGATCTCTCCTTTATGCATTTCAACAAAAGGCATCCTACTCCAAAATCCTTAGTAAGGTTTATTCTTTGGGGCATGGATACACTGGGAAAAGCTTGCTTCTCCCTAATAATAAAATGTAAAGACCTATGAAATCATGGATGAAAATAAGTAGAGATGACTAAACATGGATAAGATGGAGCCATGGGACATAGAGCCGCTAACGAATGCCGCATCTAGCTGTTCAATCTGCTCATTGTACAAGGGCAAGGGACTAAAAGACCAAGTGGGTTTTGTATCCTGACTCCATTTACCACCCCGGGGTTTGTGCCCTCTCGCAGGGCTTCACCAACAGAGGAAAGGACACTTTAAAAAAATACATGCATAAAGTTACAGCGCAAGCTGGGGTGGCCTTGATGAACAGATTTCCTTTGTTTGTCTTTTGTTCTTCTACTGTCTTCCAAACTCGTGGCATTACATTGCCACTCTGGGTTCTGCATTATTCATGTTAAATAATCTGCTAAATAATGTGTCCTAGAAGGCACGATCTGAACCAAGGTAGCGCACATAAAAAAGAAAAAAATAATGGCATAAATGATAAATGAAATAAAGATTTTTAAAGAAATTTTATGGTATTTAATTAATCTACCAGTTTTACTAAGTTGCTTTCAAGTGAAATGGCTCTTTACCAGCGCCTTTTGAAAAGGTTAGAAGTGAATTCCCTGAGCTACAATCATTAGCATATAGATGTCTCTAAGTGTTAATTTCTGTTTTCACTGAATGAATGTAATTTAAAATGAGGCCCTTTCAAATCAGTTAACTTCGGCCATTTGAGAAAGATAAGAAAAATGGACTCAAGCATGAACCCCCAGCAGAACCTGCTTCTTCTGGATAAGTACTACACGGCACAGCCACGCGCTACTTTGGGAAATTACAGATCTGTTCAGAAAGAGAAAGAGGGTTTGAGGTGAGCAGGTTAAAAGGACCCCAAACATTTGCTTTCGATTTAGCTAATCATGAAAAGGAAATTGAAAATGAATGAAGAAATCAATTTTGAAAAGTATGGCAGTTCTGTCCCTGCAGAAAAAGCCAAGAATATTGTTGATGAAATCCAGCGGCACCAACTTTTTATCCGTGCACAGCGCTTGGCACATAGAGGTTACTCCCTACGTCTGTAATACCTTTGTTGAGTTGTGTCTAATAGTGATCACAAGGATCGTTAAGATTTTACTCCTACTCCCTTTACAACCTTAGTCTGTTTGTGCTGCTTTAACAAAATACCTGAGACTGGGTAATTTATATAGAGCAAAAATTTATTTCTCACAGTTCTGGAGGCTGGGAAGTCCAAGATCAAGGCACCGATAGATTCAGTGTCTCGTGAAGGTCCTTTCCCTGTAGATGGTGCCGTCAGGGCGTCCTCACATGGCGAAAGGGTGGGAAAGGGCAAAAGGGAAGGAACGCTGTGTCCTCACATGGCAGAAGAATGGAGGAGCAAAAAAGGGCCTAGGCAAGTCCCTCCAGCCCTTTTATAAGGGACTAATCCATTCACGAACCCTCACAACTTAATCACTTCCAAAAAGACCCCACTTCTTAACACCACCATCAGCGGAGCTAAAGTTTCAACACACGAATTTGGGGGGACACATTCAGACCACAGCACAACCCCCTCTCTTTACCTTTAAAGCAACCCCCTTTAAAAATACAAATCAGATCCTGTCACTCCCATGTTTATAATACTTCAACAATGTCTTCCTGCTCTTTCTTAGGATAAAATTCAAACTCCTAAGCTTAGCCGTAGGTCCTATGTGGTCTGTCCCTTTAGTCTCTCACGCCCATCCCCACCCGCCCGCCCTAGACAGCTTCCCTCTGTCTTGCACACACAGCTCTGCCCTGCCTCGAGTCTTTAATTTGCTCCTCTCTAAATGGGAGGCTGTTCCTCCAGTTCTTCCATGGGCAGCTCGTTCTCAGCCCTCAAGCCTCAAATCAGGTCACCTTCCTTAGGAAAGCCTCTCCTCATCAGCCTACCGAAAGTGCCCCCCACCATGCCGGTGGTTCTGTATCTCACCACTCTCTTTCTATCATAATACTTACCAAATTCTGACATTATCATTCTTATTTAACACCTTTCTCATGAATGTAAAGGTATTAGGGGGGCGGAGAACTCGTCTCTCTTGTTCACAGCAATGTCCTTGGTGCCTAGCACAAGGGGCACAGCACCTGATCCTTTGTAGGGGATTGAAAAATATTCTCTGACTCAATCAATAGGTGAATGGCAAGCACATGGATATACCAGCCCCATTCTAGATTTTTGTAATGGCGTGTAGTCCTAAGGATACATAAAGTCCATTGGTTATATGGAATAGGTTAAACTAGATAGAGTATAAAATCACTGCCTTCAAAACGCTAGTTTAAAAAGCCAAGTAGTATCTATGTTCCCCCGCAGCATATGTAACACACAGTGGCGCAATAGCACTTACTGCACAGTGCTGACCTGTCTACGCCACTCACACTGTACTTACCCACAATGCCCTAAATTGCAAGATGTATCAGGATTGCATCTTCTTCAACTTTGTATCCCCCAGAGTCCTTTGCACATAACAAACACACATTAAATATTTAATTAGTCCCTCCCATGAGAATTCAGACACACTGTCATTTGAAGTCCTTCTCTAAATTGGCTTCTCACTCACTATTCTGCCATAAGAAAGAGAAACAGACAGAGCCATTAATTGATGAACCCTCATAAACATAACAAACCATTCTATTGTCTTGGGGTTTGAATCCATGTGACTGATTTATTTCCTAGTTTTCTTAGAGAGTAGAGCAGTACTATCAATTCATTTATTCATTCATTCTTCATTCGGCAAATGCTATTGAACACGTACCTACACCCTGTGTTCTAGGCAGTAAGCCAAGCGTTGGCTATATGTGATAAACAAGACAGATTAGGGTCCCTCTGAGAGCTTACAGCCTACTAGAGAAGAAAGACCATAACAAACTAACAAAAATCCACAATTTAAATTGCAAAGTGTTTTATAACAACCTGAGTAGAGCTAATGATAAAGAACAGGATGTTCAGGGGTGAGGTGGCCAGGAAATGAGATGAGATGACATTTAAAAAGGAGACCTTAAGGATGAGAAAGAACAATTCATGCATAAGTCTGGGGGAAGTGTTCTATGTAGAGGGAACAGCATGTGTGGCAACCCTGAGCTGGGAAGACTCTGGGTGCAATGAGAGACTTTAAGAGGCCCCTGGTTCTGGAAGCTTGCTTAGAGTGGAGGGGAACAGATGGCAATGCAAAGGGAAGCAGAGCCTGGTCATAGAGAACCTTCTGAGTTGTAGTAATAACTTTCTATTGTATTCACAGTGCAATGGAAATCCATTGAAGGGATTTAAACAAACGCATTGACAGGCTGTATTCTCATTTTTTAAAATTACTCTGGCCTGATATGCGGAGAATAAATTGGTGACGGGGCTTTACAAGTGTCTCTCTGCCACATGCTGACATTTTGTTGTGCCTGACAAAACTTTCTTTAACTAATGAGACTTCCTCCAGCATGCTCAGAAAGCTCCGCCGGGTGCCTCAATTACCTACATATCTGATCACACTGCCATGCTCATCATACTCACTTATGGGGTATCTGATCACACCGCCAAGCTCATCAGACCTTCTGAGTGCTCAGGGCCATTGATGCTGGGGATACTGGTGATTCCCTGGTGTTTTGACACTGGATCTACAATGGGTTTCCTAGTAAAGGGCTTCATTCTTTTGAGAGGAGGTCATTCCTTTTTTGCTTGGTTGCTTCATGTTTATTTGTTTGTCTACATGGGATCAAATTTTATAACCGTTAGATCATATTTTTAAAGGCAGAAACTTCAGACACTATGTCTGCTCCCTCCCACTGTAGCCCTCAGCCAGCTCTCCCAATTGCTACTAACAAAGGTGACTCGGGGATCACACTTCTGCACACAGAGACACACACACATACACACAAGGGCAATGGATGAAGGAAACCAGGAGTTTTGTTGTTTTGCTTTCCTTTTTTCAAGGGCAAAACTAGAATAAAACCTTGAAGGTCATGCGGCAACTCGATGGCTGAGATCACCATTCTACAATAGCTCCTTCCATCTGCTCGAGAAGCTATTTAAAGGACTCAATTCTCTCAATGTCCATCCTTTCTTCAGTTCAGAAAATTCCAGTGCATAAAAAACATATTCATTCCCTGTGCCCTAAATAATATACTAGGTAGCCTGAATTGATGTGTCAACTAAGATGACAAATGTATTACTAAGGAGGACCCTAAGCTTCAAGATAACATAGCTAAAGGAGGAAAGGAATACTTCCCTATACTGGAGGTTAAGTTTCAGAGTTTATAAACAAATGTGTCACTAGTTGGTAAATTTAAAATACAATCTGGTAAATCTGTACCCCTCATAGCCCAATGCATGCAACAAATATGCATCTACCACTACAACAGTACTAAACTTAGAGGATAAAGATAATAATTATTATAAGAGCTGATTTACATTGAGCAATTGCATTTTTAAGCACATAAATCTTCTAATATAACATTACAATGAAGTAACAATTACAATCCCCATTTTACAAATGAGAAAAACTGAGCTCAAATAGGTTAAGCAATTTGCTGAGGTCTCATTTTGAATAAGTGACAGATCTAGGATTCAAATCTAGGTCTGTTCAATCCCAGGCCCAAACTCTTAATCCTGTGTAATGCTGCTTATTGTCTTCAAGATGTTTACAGTAGGAGAAATAATAATGAAACCTATTAATATTCACCATGAATACAGCAAGGTGTTGTGTATAGTGGTCTCAGAGAAGAGTGAGTTCTCAGAAAAGAGACTCCCTGGATAGGAGAAGAGTTGCAAGAGCAAGTCAAGTTTGAGCTGAATCCCATGCGGCCAGTATAATGGAGATGTTAAAATAGCCTTCCTGGAGATATACTGTCTCTGGGTTTTAACCTAATAATCTGGCTTTGTCTTCTTGAACAAATTATTTAATATTTCAGTGTTGCAATTTCCTCATCAATCAAATGTGGATGATAATAATATGTACTTCATCAGATCATTGGGAAGATTGAATGAGTTAAGTCACGTCATGTACTTGGAACAGTGCTTAACATATAATAAGCATGCAATAAATGTCACGAATTCTTACTTTTAGCAAAGAAAATTTAGGAGGTTATCAGGGTAGATCAGGTAGTGGAGGAAAATGGCATTCTAAGCTGAAGGAACATTTACAAAAGCCCATAAGCGAGAGAGTGTGACCAAATCAAAGAATTTTGAGACATTCTGTAGGTTGGAGTTTTAGGGTTTCCATGTGTAGAGGAAGGAGGTATCATTACGTGACAGGAAAGAGAGGTAGCACATTGAAATTAAAACAATCTTGTATGAGATCTTTGAATCAGAGAAGAATTTGTACTTGGTGTTCTCATGAATAAAATGGCAGAATTTGACAAGAGAGAAGATAACCCCTTGTATTATAGCTCTAATAATTACCAAACTCTACAATTCCTATCTTCTCTATTATAAAGTTCTTGTGGCATTTATTCTCGGGTATTCATAACCTAACTGGCAACTTGACATTCTTATTACAGAATCCTTAGTTGAGGTAAATAGCTAACTTATTAATACATTAATGTTATCAAGTTTCTAGTAGTGATCTTATCTCTGAAAATGGACAACCTTGAAACTTCGGTGACTTCTGTGTTTTGGCCAAATAGCTGGTAATTAAACTTTTTCTCACTGAAATATTGTCAATCTTGTCATGACATCTTTTCTCTTTTAAACAAGTCTATGAAAAAAAAATATGTGTTCTTCAGAAATAATAATAAAGAGAAACACTAGGGAACATAAAATACTAACCTCAATTAATGCCAAATAGTAATGTTTATCTAACAAACATGTGCAATGTGCTTGACATTTCCCCTGGTATCAATGTGTTTTATTTAGCTGTGTTTGTTTTTTTTTTCACTTATGGCAGCACAAGTGCATTTAAACAGTAAATTTGCTTTATACCAAAAATGTTCACATTCAACATAAAGTCACATACATCTTGTTTTAATACCTTGTTGACACATTTATTAGAGATGGAACCAGCACCCCATATCCACTCAAAGGCCTGCTATTAGGGAAATCATTTGTTTCCAAGCAGTCTGATCACTGCGAAAATAGAAATTACCACTGTGCTGTAGATACTGCATTATGTTATTTATAAAGTTCTGCAGTGGAACACAGTAATGCCATTCATCAGTATCCAATCAGCAGTGAAGTTGGCAGAGGGAAGTGGGGTATACAAGAATGCATTGGCACAGACCATTTAAACCGGCAGATTCTAGAGCTTGAACTTGGCGATAGTTTTTGAAACTAATTTATTTGTTATTTGCGGGAAAGGGTTACCACTTTGCAACACATTTGAAAAGTTTCCAATTTCAGGACATTAAAGAGTCAAAAATGCAACTAGCATTCATGTGTGATTTCCCCCAGCACCCCCTTCCCCCATGCACATACCTGATAAGATGTCATTTCATTCTGTGCCATGGTTACATTTTTTTGCTCATTCCCTATTTCTGTTTTTAAAATTGAATCCTCTCCAAATTCTTTTCCATTTTTAAACACCACCTGCTCTTCTTTCTAAAGTACCTCCAACACAGGTTCACATTTCTTGAGAGTTCCATTAGATTTGGAAGTGATGCATACATGTTATTTTTTGCTTAGCATTAAAGGCTAGAGTATGTATATGTTCTTTATTCAAATATATTAGTATTATGTAGACAAGTCAAAATGCCATAGGCATCTATAAATTCAATGCAATTTCAATCCAAAGCACAATAGGATTTTTCATACACCTTGACAAACTGATTCTTAACTCCATATAGGATAACAAAGCTCTAAGAGTAGCCAAATATATTTTTAAAAAGAACAAGGAACAAAGAGATCTTGCTCCACTAGAAATGAAGATTTTTATATAAAGCCATGGTAATTAATACAATGTGGTTATAGAATAGAAAAAGATAAACTGATCAATGGAACTGAATAAGAATCCCAGAAACAGAAATATATATATATATATATATATATATATATATATATATATATATATATAGTGAGCTTGTTAAATTACAAAAGAGGCATTAAAATCATGTTACCAACAAACAATTAAAAGTGGTACTGGGACATTAGTTTCCCATAATAAGCAAAAATAATAAAAATAAAATTGAACTCAAACAATATACATGTATATAAATTCCAAGAAGATTAAAACTTACATATAAGAAACAAAAATAGAAAATGTCTGTGGTCTTAGAATGTCAAACAATTAGGAGTTATAAAAGAATGGATGCATTAATTTGGCCAGATCAGACTTAAGATCTCTCTGTACTAACTGAACAATAAAGTTTAAAGACAAGCCACCTACTGGGAGAAAACATTTGAAAC
>RJWJ010033984.1:0-17542 GCA_004363605.1 Indri indri | reverse complement strand
AAAGTGGTTGCCTTTAACCAGAGGGGGTAGACAGGCAAAGAATCCTGGATTCCTAGAATCAAAGAGTTGAAATAGCCTTGAGAAGCCAACTAGTCAATTTTTTGTACTCTTGGCAGGATTGCAGAAAAACTATTCCGGTAATATCACTAACATTTGCTCATATATATGACTAAATGAACTTTTAGATTAATTATAAGTAACAATTTACTATTAAAAATTGAACATCAAATCTACAACCTTGTCTGCTTCCATTTTTGGTAATATATTTATTCATGCAAATAGATACTATGATGCTTAAAAAAGGAAATATGCTTTAATAATGGCCTTCCATTTCCTGGCATACGTAACTAAAACTATTAAGAAATTAAAACAACCTTCACTCTTTTGTAAAACATGACATTTGGTAAGAATTCATCTTTGAGAGGTCTATTATTGAAATGAAATTCTTTTTTCTTCACATTGATACTGACCTTTCAGAATGATGAAAATAGTCGGTACTAGTTAGAAGGCAACCTTTTGTAAAGCGATCACATTCAACTTTGTAACTGGGGCCTTATGCAACCCAATCTCTTAAGAAGAGTCATTCACAAGGAGTAAAAATATATAGAGATATATTGATAGAAAAAAAGAAATAATTGGAGACTGATCAAGACAGGGATCACTCAATAAATACGGTGGATACTATAGCATGCCATGAAAATACAAGACATGATCCATCTTTTCAAACAGTTCTTGTGCTAATTAGGAAGATTACAAATGTACATCCGAAAACACTACATGGTATGTGCTCAACATTCTGAACAAGCATTTCAATGACAGTATTGCATTCTGAACAAGTGGCACATTAGCAAGTACTCCAGACATTTGGTGGTTGGAGAAATTGCTGTGGGATGAAGCAGACAGAGGAGATATTCAGGGTAGAAGCAGAACCTGAGATGGGCTTGAAGGGTAGGCTTTGCATGGATAGGGAGAAATAGCAGGGACATCTTGGACTAGAAACAAAACAAAACACAATATTAATACACGAGTAAATGTGTAAACATGGTCAAGAGTAAAGCATACATGACCAAATTGGAAGAGTCATGCGGGAAGATTTGATAGAAGCCAGAATATATTTGGAGTCTCCAATGCCAGATGACAATCTGATTTTATTCTTTTGTAAATGGGGAGCTATAGGAGACTCCAATCAGAGCAGCAACATTTTGAAGGTAGAGCTTTAATGAAATCAAGCATTGGTCTTGGCCCTTAAGATATTAATAAGGCATAGGATTAAAGAATTGATGGAGAATGTATATGAGGATCACCTACTATAGCCAGAGCAGTGGTCAGGGACAAGAGCTCTAGAGTAAGACTATCCAGGTTTGAATTCTGGTTATCACCATGTACCAGTTGTGACCTTGGATAAATCAGTTGCCTTCTCAGTGCCTCCTTTTCTACATTTTTGATTTATGGATATTAATAGGGATTCCTTCATGACTTTGCAAATGAGCTGATATGAGTAAGGTTTGTAGAACAGTGCATGGTAAGATTTCAATGAATGCTAGCTACTTTTATTATTAAAGAACAGTTCCAACTAGCTTCCACATAGAAATTATTGATGAGATTTCTATATCATCTCTAAAATGAAAATAATGCCAAGTCCTACATTGCAGAGGTGTGGTCATAATGCAGTGAAAGAATTGCTCTGAAACTGCCTGGCACGCAATAGGCACCAGTGATTATTAATTGGCTAATCCATGGCCTCTGATCCCAGGGTGCAATTTAAATTTGATGTATTTTAATTCAAATGGATTTGTTTGGGCCAGTTAGTGGGAGAATCCCTGTAGTCTCTGGACTCAGAAGTCAGACTCAGACCAAACACCTTATTTGGGTTTCCTGTAGAATGACGAAGACACAAAAACATGAAGGCAAAGCCTTTGTTTGGGAAAACTTGATACTTTTCTGTTATTGCCAAAGCAAACTCATTTGGACAAATAAAAATTGATTTGGAAATTTTAAAATAAAAATTGCAAGCCAAACAGGATGTAGCCTGGTTAGAAAGGAAATGATTCACTGGATTAACGTAATGAAACAGCTCTATTTGTGCAAAACTTAAAACAATCACTAAGTTCTATCTTCAACACTTAGTACTGCTGTGGCTGCCCAGCTCTGGTCTATTCTAGGTGGAAAATGAGAGGCAAGAGTGGAAACAACACATACTTCTTGTGTGTGTGTGTGTGTGTGTGTGTGTGTGTGTGTGTGTGTGTGTATGTGTGTGCACCTACATGCATGCACACACATATACTTAATGCCTTTGCTGGCTATCAACTTTTCTTACAACTGTGTGCTTCCAAGTGATTTTTAAATTTTAGTGTGTTTTTGGCAGAGGATAGATTTCCTTGCCATGAATAAAAGCTAGTGAGAGCGAAGGCACTAAGTAGAAACTGTCTGAAAGTAGAAGGAATACTGTTAAAGATCTCTCTCCTTTTCCTTTTCCTGTAAATGATAGGGTAGAGAGTGGCATGTGGCTAGAGGATTTACAGCCACATGATGGAGGACGGGAGAGCTGTCACCTGCTTTGCTACGCAGGGTGCCCAGCTTAACCCATCTTTCTTTGGCAACTGTGCCCCAGTGAGAAAAGCTAGCAGTCCATATGTTGAGTAGGCACCGTGCCATTTTGACAGGCGTGAGTGTCGGCAAGAGAGGGACCATGTATGAGCATCAAATGTGTTTGTTGTGGGAAGGATTCTAGGCCAGGAATATTAAAATAACTGTCTGTCCTTAGCTCTAGCACATATGGTTAAGGAGATATGCTATGATGACTCACATTAACGTTGGAAAAAATATATATAGAATACGCAACCATGCTAAGTAAGTTTCTGGTGTTGATAAATTGGGCCTGGAATCTTCACAAAGGAAGGTTGTAGAGAAACACACATAGCGATAATAGACTCTCTTCTATGTATCAAATAGAATTTACCAAAGACTAAATTCATATACAATTATGGTTCTTCTGAACTGATGAACTAACTGAAAGCTCCTGCTAGATTTTTGCTGAGAGGTCCTCAGGTATTTCCTAACACTATTTGAAAAGTAAATGGAATAGAATGGGTTCATTTAATATTTCAGTTCCAAAGAAATTAAATTAATGTTAGCAATGTTAGTTCAACTATTTTCCTGCTATAGGGACCATTTGTTTTAAAATCATTAAAAGATTTTAAATGACATTGTCCTGACATTTGGTGTGATTAAATTAAGGGAATTAGTATAAAGTCATTTCATCTCTGCTTACCTTTCTAAATGAATAGTACATCTTCCTACATATAAGAAAGGAATTATTGAGCTATTTTTATATTTATATTTATTTATATATGTGTTGACTGTATAAACATTTAGGTATGGAACTGCTTCAATTCACGATTGTCCTTTCATAGATTCCAACAGGCTTGTTTCACTACTGGGAAAGGCAGCATTGTATGGTGAAAAGCAGCAGTCCCCAGTGTTTTGGCACCAGGTACCGGTTTCGTGGAAGACAATTTTTCCACTGCTGGTGGTGGGGGATGGGGGTGGCAGTGGAGCTCTGTGGTCTGGTCCCTAACAGGCTGTGAGGCTGTGGATAGGCACCGGTCTGCAGACTAGGGGTTGGGGACCGCAGATGTAAAGAATATAGGATTTAGAGTCTAAAGACATATAAAATATATGTAAGATCTTACAGTAGTCCACAAGGTGTTTAAACTTAAACCTATGTGCACACGTACACATTTCTCCCTCTAAACCCTCACAAGCATGGCATTTGACATTTTTAAGCCTAGAGAGAGGCACATCTAGCTTGTCTCAGCTCTAGTGAGTCGGCCTCCTAGAGAAATGTCCTAGTAACAATCTAAATATATATCAGGGAGGTGTCTCATTAGGACATGTGTTGTTTCCCAAAATCATGTTTCATGAAAAGCAACTTTTAACATTTTATAATTTTCTTATATATTACGTTTATTTTTTTATTGCCTGCTCCCCCTGACTAGAATATATACAATCCATGGGGAATGACTTTTTGCCTGTTATTATTATTATTGTTACTCTGTCCCAAGAACATACCTAGAACAATTCCTGGCACATGCTGGTAACTCAACAAATATTTCATTGGATGGCTGAATAGGTTAAACTACTAAGCTTTTCTATGGTGATGGCTAAAACAGCAGATGACCAGGTTCTACTTGGTGGTGGTGCTAAGGGGGGGTAGCCACACCGATCTCCATCAGCTCTCTCTATTCCCAAATAAAAACATCAATTTTAATATGGCCAATTTAATCATTTTTATATAAAGTGTGAATAAAAGTTTAGGAAACTTTAATATTGATATTGATCTGTAACATACACACCAAGTTAAAAAGAGTGTGCTTGCTTTGCAAACATAGCCTCATGGCAAACCTCCCAGCTTCCTCTTCCAACCAGATGGCCTCCCCTCAGCCCTACCCTACATAGAATTCTCAAGATGAAGCTGGCCCTCCTCAGATCCAAATCGGAGTATCTGGGGTGGGACCAGGAATCAGCATTTTCTGCAAGCTGCCCAGGTGCATTTTATGCAACACTAAGGTCTGAGAAACACAGCCCCAGAGTTTTCTATTCTTACGTGAATTCTTTACTACTTGTTCTCATCCAAGGCGCTTTCAACACTCACTGACTTTGCAGTGATAGCTGAAAATCCCAGAGTTTTGTGGCTGCCTGAAGTTGGGTGAAGGCTGATTTCATTATCGTTTTCATGAGATCTAATGAATGAAGGAGAAATTTTATTGTAAGCTTGGACTGGGCAATAAAGAAGGAACTGGATGTTACTTTGCAGACTTTCAGTTCTGCAAAAACTATACAACTATCCCTGGAAAAACAAAACAAAACTTAATCATGCAAAGAACTAGGATTTTTTTTTTTTCCCCTCCTGGTATGCATATAGGCAGGACCTTGGCAGGCAGCTACAGTGCCTTAATACAAACTAGGGAAAATGCTTTCTCCAAGGGTACAAATTCTGAAAATGTGCCCTGCACTGGGTGTACCAACTATGAAAAGGCGTCTGCATCTAGGTTGACTCAAGGATAACTGAGAGGAGACTGACTCAGATTTAGGGCTACTTTGATGCCCTCTTGGCTGGTGCCTTATATGGGTCACAATGGCTGAACCACACAATTATATTGGGGTAAAGTTCCTGACAATAGGGGTCAGAAGCTGGTTTCTGGTGATGGGGCAACAGTGACAGAAAAGAGTGAGTCTTAAGGGGGCCGCCAGTGATCTGGTGGGTCCAGAGATGGGCCCTTATCTTTGCTATTCAGGAAACATCCCTGTTGTAGCAAGTGCCCTTTGATGAAAAGTAATAAATCTCCTCTTGTTTGAATGACAGAGAGTTGTGATTACTCCTCTTAATTTTGAGAAACCCATAGAGTCATTTACGTGGTACTGAGGGGAGGGAAAGGCTTTCAGAGTGGAAACAGAATGAATCCCTTGGCAGCTGGACAAAAGATTGGAGAGAAAATACTTACTTTTAAGTGGGGTAGCCCTCAGGGAGCATAAACGTCTAGATCCCCACCACTGCCACACACAGGCTATGTGATTTGGAGAAAGTTATGTCACCAGTCGAAAACTAACATCTACTTCTTGGGTATTATGGAATGCTTTAATTAGTGCTTTATAAATCAAAGAGTGTCAATGTTAGTGATCATTTTGGAAGAGTATACTTTAACATGGTAAGGACTTTGACAAGTTTTTAATGCTTTTTGGAAGCCTGTGTGTATATTATATATTTCAAAGAAACAAGTGTAGACCTTTAAGGTCAGAAATTCTGTGTCTTCTTTTTCTGAAATAGCTGCCTTCCTGAGGGACTAATCTAAAAATATTTGTGCATTACTGTCCCAATATAGTAAATGGGATTAAACGTGGAGGATATCCTAAAGAGTATGTAATCCAAACCCCTGCCAAACTAGTATCAAAGATTATGGGAAGATTAGGGACTTTAAAAAATTAATCAGGTGTAAGCATCTCAATGGGTCAAAATGGGGAATGTAAAATAAAAAAAAAAAAAACAGGGAAAATTTTAAGAATTTTTTGAATAGGGAATCTGACTGAATGGAACTTTTTGTTATTCTCAATGTTTAGTTAGAGTTCATTAGTGTACATTAGAACCATCTGTGGTCTTGTTTGAAATGTTATTCTTGGGCTTCATCCCAGAGGTTCTGATTTAGTAGATCAGGGGTGTTCCCAGGAATCTTAATTTTAATAAGCACCTGATATAGAAGGGCTGAAGACCACACTTTGAGAAATATCGGAGGAGATGATCTCTAAAATCAATCTGGACTTCAACTTTCTTGAGTAATTTATTTATACTGAAAATGTTTTCTTAAGTTTTTGTCAAGAATCTAAGCAAAGCATTTCTTTTAATGACTCACATAGTTGTAGACAAGAAAAATCTTCATGAAATCTGCTCTGCATTTTTTCTACGCTATCAAATTTGAAAAAAAGGATGATGTTTAAATAACCACTCAGTATCTCTGATGCTATAACTAATTGTTTGCAAGTGATCCTGTTATGCCAAGAACTATTTGAGGCTTTTGAAAAATACATACAGAGAGTAGAAATGTGTTATGCTGACATGGAAACACGGCTGATGGTTTGTCTAAAGGATAAGAATAATTTAGCTTTGAGGTTTCTCTTTACTTAGTTCGAACTACTGCGTCATAATGTGGGCTGCAATTAAAATCACCTGAAAACTGTAATCAACTACTTATATCTAAGTCCCATCTCAGACCAATGAAAAATGAATTTCCAGGGATGGGGACAAGGTATAGATATTCTTTAAAAGCTCTGCAGGTAATTCTGTTGTTCTGCTAGGACTGACAGCCACTGATTAAACTCAAAGATAACCAGTAATACAATTGCTAGTTTGATATTTCTTTCCTTTATTTTGCATGTGATTAAGAAAATTTATCTGGTTTCTGTTCTCAGTAGAATGGGAGAGAGAAAGCATTAATTGCATTTCACAAATATTTGCGAAAGCGATTTCTGACCCTATTTAATTTACTAATTAACAGAAATAAAATTTTTCCTCTGAGGACAAGGAGATATCAGCTATAATTCTGGCATATCAGTTTTAATGGTGGGAAACTTTCCTTCACGGGCTAAGGTTGAAATTAGTAGGATAACTTTGCAAAGGCTATTTAGGCTCTCTTTAGATGCTGTAACTATGTCTGATCTCAAAGAAGGTAGTGGTAGCTAGACTACAGCCATGGGATCTGAGTGCTTTGGTTTCCTATAGGCGGAGAGAACAAATACATTGCATGACTTTAAATTCTACAAATATTTACCAACCATGTAGTATGTGATAACTACAATTTATGAGTTAGAGTGGTTTGGACTACAAGTAACAAAAAACCCTGATGATAATATGGTGGTTTACCATCTCACAAAACTAACAACCAAGATGTTCAGTAGACTCTAAGTGATTCAACACTTTCATGAAAAAAACCTGTGTTCTTTCTGACCTTCTGCTCTGCAGTCTTAAGTATTGGCCTTATCCTGAGTCTGGCTTTTGTTGTTGCAAGGGGAAGTGGCTCCTCATGTCAAGTAGGCAGGTCTTCTTATTCAGAGCCAACAGAAGCCAGAGAGATAAGGCTTTTATGTCGAGCACAGAACTGCAGAACGCAAGTCTTTCCCTTTAGTCAGATTGGGCTGACTCAGGCCACACATCTGCCCCTAAGCCAGTAGGAGACACCAGGAGACCACTGTCTGCAGGACCCATCTCTGCAACTGTGGATGAACTCATCTTTCCTATCATGATAGGAAAGTGTGAAAAGCTGAATAAAATTGAGCTTCTGGTAGAAAGAAAGAGAAAATGGAAGCTGGCTAGTCTACCCAAAGCTAGTTCTGAATGATAAATTATGTGGATTTCTAAGTGAAGGAGACATTTTTTATCTGCCTTCAGTAAACATATAATCTATGCTTTTTGCAGGTCTGTGTGTTTTTCTAAATAGAACTAATCATGCATAAGTATTATCAAATAATTCTTATTAATTAATTACAAATTACTCATATAAAGAGTGATTCAATTTACATCAAGTTAAGAGATTTAAAGTCATATAAACACATAAAAAGAAGGCATATTGATCTACCTTCTGAAGATTATCATGCAGTATTCAGAGTAAATCTGGATTTTTCTTCCAATTTTAAAATAGAAACATTTATCCTAAATTTCTTGGGGTGTTTTTTTGCAGTCAAAAGGGAGTACATTTCCTTTGTTGAAATGCCTTTATCAATCTGCAGACCTTTATAGCTTGTAATACATTCAAAGATTAATTTGAATAAAGTGTATTTTTTGATTTGGTGTAATGGTAAAGAGGTCAGATGCTGTAGGTAGCAAGCCTTTGTTTAAAGCCTTCCTGGTCTCCCCTCATCCGCTATTATTTGTGTGATCTTGACTAGGTACTCAGACACACTGGGCCTCAGTTTCCTTATATGTAAAGTGGTGTTAATATGATAACAGAACCTACTTCAAAAGATTGTTTTAATGATTAAAAGTGTTAGAACAGGAACTGTGCCTGTTTTATAATAAGGGCTCAATAAATATAAGTTAATATTACTAGTTTCCTCAATAATCTATATAGGTTTATTATTAAAATGACCCTGAAAATTATACTAATATAGTCACCACTTATTAAGTTCTTACTATATGTTAGGAACTGTACAATTATCTAAATCATTTAAACTATATATTATCTTCCTAAATACAACCACATGAAGGGAATATTATTGTCAAAATTTGACAAACTAAAGTTCAGAGAATTCAGGTAACATCTAGTTCCCACAGCTGGGAAATGGTTAAGTCAAGATTTTAACTCATAACTGTCTATCTCTCCTCTTACCCTGTTTCATAAACTGATATCACTTTCTTGACCTTTATAGTCTTGTGACAGGGTTTTACTGACTTTTTAAGGGATCTGAGCTTCATTTTATTTTACTCCAAAGTATGTAAAAAAACTTTCAAATGAGTTAATTGGAAGTAGAACTATTGGTCAAAAGTTGCAAATTTGACTGTGAATGCTGATCTGGCCTACAGATGTGTTTGGTTTATACAATGTTTACATTTTTCTGAATTAAATGCCAATGTTTAAAATTGAGAGATTTTACATAAGAATGAAGGTTTATGGCTTCTATTGAATTGCTGGAAGTCCTGGCAATTTTGTTTCCATGTGCTCACTTACAAATCATTGAACTGTAGCTAAGTAAGGCCTGCACCCTTTTAGACTGGCCCTATACTGTCTGGCTTGACTGTTCTCACTTATTTTAGCCATTTGTTTTGTGATCTTGCTGTAGGTGATGAAAGCTTTTTTTTAATATGGCTTATTTTTCTTGGAAAAAATAATAAAATTAACCTTCCACTTATTTTTCCTGGTGTAGACTTAAAATATACTGTTGTCAGCAAAAGCCTATTTCCCCATTTTGACACCGGAGCTGAAGTGCTCTTTAGAAATGTGAGTCTGAGAAAAGATTCTCAGAAAGGGGATACCGTCATGTTGTCTGCTTGCTTAATAGAGGGCTTTCTGATTCTGGATTGAGCAAGGATAAACAACCAGCCTTAGAAGCATGGCCCTAAAACAGCACATTTCCTTGACGTCAGATCAGGTTTTCAAACCATTAGGTCCTTCGTTCAGTGAGTATTTAAGATCCTAACACATGAATCATTCATAGAATGAAGGAAAGAGCCTGCGGAATATCTTCCTCTGTGGCAGGCATATGGATGAGATGTGGTATTGGAGGGTGTCCAAAACTCAGATTTCCAGAGAGCTTGGCAAGAATATGGAAAGAGGGATTAAGAAGTAGGAGGTTGTTTTAAAGCTTAAAGCATCTGTGCCAGTGGGACAGAAACACCATTACCTTTATATTTTCCGCCCCTAAACTAAGGAAGTTCTGTGGTTGTTTATTCTAGAAATATAGGTGTGCCTCCTTTTAGGGAAATTCAAAGTGCAAAACTCTATATTTATAAAAAGAGATTCAGAATTCGTGTCACAGAATACTGTTCTTTATAGAATGATTTTCTACATTTTTTTTTTTTCAGTAAGTAGGCTTCCCTGGGACATTTGTGTCATAGCTGTAGTTATAAAGAATTATAAACAGATGAGAAAACTAGGGCTTAGAGAAGTCACCAAGTTTTCACAGCAATCTCTGTGAGACCCAAGTTGAGCTGATCCTGGTTTCCTCGGTTTAACTGATCCTAGAGTACTAACTAAACACTATGCCACATTCCTCCTACACATCAATTCCTCTATCAGTGCACTGTGGTTTCACAGAAGAGGTTCACCAAAACTAAGGACCTATGGCTAAGAATCTGAATATAGGTTCACTTGAAACCCAGAACCCTTTTTATGTGTTAAAAGATCTTTTATTTAGAAGCAAAGGAAGAAGATACTTGACAATTATTAGTAGCAACATTTTGGCACCTTTGTTCACTGAATTGTTGGGAGGTGGTGTAAATGAATTGCAGATGTGGAAAAGACAATATTAATAAGGCTTCTATAAATGGAAAAATCTGTAATATCTTTAAAGCATTTTCCAGAAGACTGAAGTTTTGTATACTTTTTGTTGTTTTAAGTTGTGCTCATTTTGCTTGGATATTTATTCATAATGAGACAAGTTACGTTCATGCCAATGTACATTGTCTTTTGGAATCCAGTAAAATAAAAGTAAAAAAATAAATAAAGCAAAATATCGTATGAAATAGTCTTTTGGTTTATATCTACTGCAATAGCATCTTCTCTATAGAGCCTCTATGAAGGAAAAAACACTTTAATAATATTTACTTACTTTTAGTAATATAACCTATTTAATTGTTTCAAAAGTTTGAGGAAGCACAGGATGAGGTAAACCTTAAATAAAATTATGGTTTGATAGAAAAAAAGATGCTTGGACTGTTTATTCTTAAATTAAAAAAAAATTATTCTTCAAACTTACTTAAATAAAACTTATTTGGTAAAGAGAGTGAAGTTTACGGTTACTAATTTTTTTAGGTATGGCCACATACTGGTGAGCGCTCATTTCCAAGGAGTGGAAGGGGAAGAAAGAACTAAAAGCGTGAGGTGATAATGAATAATTCTCTGTGTGCAACCAGCAGTAATCATTTCCACAGCCATATTTAAATGGCTGCATTATGTTTCTCAAAAATCCAACCATGGACAGTAGGCAATTTATGTTTAAATTTTGCTTTTTCACTCAAGGAAATAAACAGTCAGCACCTTGATTCAAGAACAGAAACTCTCTAGCGAAACCAACAGCATACCAGGAAGGGGTTTGCGTTTTTATTTATTCATTGGGCTGAATGTGAAAAGACTCTTACAATAAAGAAATCAATATAAAAAATAAAAAACTAAACTTTACATTTTTATATAAATATAAAAAACTAAGCTCATCAGCAAATGATGAATATGAAATATTTTAAAGTTTCAATCAAGGGAAATATTGTAAAGAGATGGCATCTAAGCTTTCAATTTATTGCTAAACAAAACCGTTCAGTCTATTGATCAGCACAGACAACAAGATTTATCCCTTTATTAGGTTATTATACATGTATAATTGCATTAACTATGCACTTACGGGTGTTTTCTTTATTTGTTTTATGTGGCATGAATGGCCCCAATTTATCCAGCCATGCTGTACCCATGTCCTTTGGTTGTACCCTTCACTGCCTCTGCAATTGGCCATGTGACTTGCTTTGACCAGTGGGTTGGTAGCAAACTTGAGGTAAGTAGCATGGCCCATAGCATGTTTCCACTTCCTGACTCCTTTGCTGTTGGCCACATGACTCTTTATAACCAATGAGATATGAGAAGTGGCGTGTATCAGTTCTGGGGAAGAGTGATTCATTGCAAGTACACATTGATCCAGAAGTGTCTTATCCTCTGTAAAGTTGGTGAGCAATATTCTGCATCATGGCTGCTTCATGAGCTCGTTCACAGGGAAGTGAGTGCCTGGGCAACTCACAATCAGCATATCACAGAAGGAGAAATAAACCTTTGTGGTTTTACTGAAGTTTGAACCTTATTTGTTATCGCCTAACCAAATGAATACATTTTCCAAATTATTATTCTCTGACCCCTGGACCCTCATTCCAAGACAAATAAACTCTCTTCCATTCTTGCCTTGGAAAGCAGCATAGAACAAAAGGTTTTGTGTCCACACTTGGGACTTAAACTGCTCCATTTAAAAATGTTGGTTCTACCACTTATTAGTGTAGTGGTCTTCAACAATTTATGTGATCTCTCTTGAGAAAACATTTGTAGGTTTAATATTCTCTTTTCAATTTTGCCATGAGAACATGCTTAGGCTAGCTTGCTGAATGATGAGAGACAAATGGCCTGGTCACTGCTGTGACTATAGCCAGCTAACCATGAGATATGCAAGTGAACCCAGCTGAGAACAGGCCAGCAGATTTTGACCTGACTTTCTAATTTGAAGGCTTGCAAGCTGAGTGAAAGCTTACTGTTTTGAGACATCAAATTTTGGGGTAGTTTTATCATGCAGCATTATTACGCAGCAGAGAGAAATATTTTTACTGGGGCCAAAGGAGAAAGACATTTAGAAAGGAGAAAGAAAAATAGATGTAAATAGCTATGTTCCTTGCAATTGATACATAAGGAATTTTTTAAAGTTTCATGGAAAACAGCAATTAGATGACATCTGAATTCTAGTTAATGTTAAAAAATATATGTATATACAATTAGTTGACCAGCATAGACCCATGAAAAATTTATTCATTTATCAGATAGATTGTTACACATAGATTGTTACGTATCTTGGGTACATATGCTTGTTTTCTCTGATTGCCTTATAATTGTGGCATGAATGTGCTTATATGGTTAATGATGTTCTTTTCATGTGTCTTTCTTCATTTTATGCTAGAGTTCTCAGCAATTGGATTGATGTCAAAATTGGAACATTTTCAAAATACTTGGGATAAAATCAAGAAGAAAGTGAGGTGAAAAAAATCTGAAGAGGTAAAACAACATTTAGGTTTTACATCAAAATATGTCTATCAGAGAACTGTTATGATATGGATCTACCCAGATGGGCAAGTATCAGTCCTATTGAAATAGCAGCCTTCTTGATCACTTCCATTCAAATATCATATTACAAATCAACAGAGCCTTTTTTGAGAGGAACATGAAATAAAATGAGCCATATCTTAGTCTTCTTGTAAATGTAAATTGCCTACTCTGAGGCACGTTGGAAATTGGTGGATGGCCTGGAGCTTTTTGGCTTAAATAAGTATCTTTAAACTGAGGAAATTTTAGAACTTCCCGCTTAAGGGATATGGTGTTCTCATTCTGCTCCTACAGCTGGTCTAGTTGCAGAGACCTTCCTTGGTAAGCCATGCACTTTTCAATTTGGAAAAGATTTTATATATCATCCATTCCATCTTCACTCTAGCACAGGATTCCCTTGAAAATGAACCTGTAGCCTGTGCTTGGCCATTTTCAGTGGATGACAACTCAAACTTCATGATATAATCTAGTCATTCTTATTTGTTGGACAATTCTTCTTTTGTGTTCATTCGTAATGTGACCCTCGTCATCATTCACAATAGACCAACATAAAATGTGTCTGTTTCTTCTTCAGTGTGCCTGCACTTTCAATAGTCAAAATGAATCTTATAGCTACAGCCCCAAATCCTTTTATTTTGCATCATGTTGTGAAGTTTTCATACCCAGGGTCATCATAGTCAATCCTCCTTTGAACATTATTTTAAAATATCATCCTTAAAATGAACTAAAGAATCTAGGTGTGGTTTGATTACTGCAGAACACTGGAACTACTACTTCTTTTAATCTAGTCTATTTCACTAGTCCATCAGTGTTACTCAAATTGATTTATCCTTTTTTTCAGTTATAATACAATTAGAAAATCAGAAATTACCCTAGATATTTTAAATAGAAAAAAATTTAATACAAGGAATCAGTTACATATGCAAAAGACAAGTTGAGGACACGGGGAGGCAACCTAGAGATTGGCCACACCCGAAAGCTGCTGCCTCTATAGAGCTGGGAGGACAAAAGTAGGAGGTGGGGGAACAGAGCCCAAGATACGAGTCTACTTAGTGGAAATTAAACCACAGTGGGTCTTCCTGGTGGATGATGGTGCTACTGTGGGAGAGGCTGCCCAACAGGACCTGGAGCCATTGTCCTGGAGCCCTGGAGGAAAACTGTCCACCTATAGGGTGGGAGATGGAGAGAAGAGGGGAGGGAAGAGCCTGGAGAGGAAGTGAAGAAAAAGGAGCCAAAGAAGCATGAGAAAAACTAAGAGAATGTGACGTCATAGGAAACGAGAATTTGGCTTTTTAAAAAAATGGAGATAAAATGGGAAAAGAACTAAAAGTATCTGCTGGTTGTGGTTTTGGCCAGGTAGTCACTGATGATATTATCAGTGAAGGGATGGAAAGGAAGATAGATTACAGAGTGTTGAATAATACAAAGGAGAGGAAGAAGTGGGACATGAGTATAGACAACTCTTATAAGAAGCTTAACTACACTGAAAAAGTAAAAAAAGTATGTCTGGTACCTATTAATTAATATGTAATAATCTGTATGTAATAATAAACTGTTGTAAGTTCTTGATCAGAAAAGAAGTTAGCAAAAATCTCACTCATTCAGAGACTCTTGAAAACATATGTATTTATTTTAAAACATAGTGACTTACTCACTACTTGGCAATTTACAAATAATTGACAATATTTATCAAGCCCTTGACTATATGGCAGGCATTGTGATTTAGCTTTATCTTTACAAATTCACTTAACTCTCACCAAAGGCTGATCTTTCTAGACAGCTCTGAGTTTCCGTTGTCTTTGCTGCTGAAAAAGTAAGTTATTTCAAGCATATCTCTTTTTTTATAGACTCATTCTGGTACCACTTATTATTGTCTGTCTCACCCAATAAATAATGGAGAGCAGTGAATACTGTTCTCTTCATTCCTGCAGTAACTATGATTATGTTCCCAAGTATTGCCAGCTTCTTGCCTTCATGGCACATAACATCTTTGCACTTCTTCCTTTGCTATTGGCCACATGACTGTTTATGACCAACGAGATATGAGAAGTGGCATGTATCACTTCTGGGGATGAGAAATTCATTGCAGGTGCAAGGTGATCCAGGAGTGTCTTTTCCTCTGTAACATTAGTGAGCAATGTTCTACATCATGGCTCCTTCATGAGCTCATTTACAGGGATGTGCACCCCTGGACAACTCATAATGATCATATAATAGGAAGGAGAAATAAACCTTTGGTTTTACTGAAATTGAGGGCTTATTTGTTATCTCCTAACCAAATGGATATATTTTCCAAATTATTCTTCTCTGATGTCTGGACCCTCATTTTAAACTCCCTTCCCTTCTTGGCCTGGGAAATGGCATATAAAAAAAGGTTTTGGGGGCATAATTGGGACTTAAACTGTTCAGTTTAAAAATATTGGTTCTACCACTTATTATTGGCATAGTGGTCTTCAACAATTTATGTGATCTCCCTGAGTATCAATATGCCCAACTATAAAATGGATATAATGATGGAATTTATTTCAGAGGATTTCTGAAAGGATAAACTTAAATTATTGTACGATGCGCCCAGCACAAACTTGACACATAGTGACCATTCAAGAGATGTTTGCTCTTGTTATAATTAATCACTGATCCAGAATTCTTCCAATTTTATGCCTTAACTGAAGCTTGCTTGTCCATACATACAGATGTATACACATAATAGACAGTCATGTGTTGCTCATTTTTTAAATGTCTTTAGAGTTAGGAGCTCAGACTGAGGTCCACATGCTTCTCAGAGCCACTTCTAAAATCTCTACTTTTTTGGACTTATACTATTTGGATACATCACACTTGGCTCATTCCTTACTTCTTTTATCTTCTCATCTCCTAGGTATTCCTCTTTAACTTACTAGAAAATATGAAACCTGGCTGAGCTTTTCCCTCTACCCTTAAGTGCTTTCATCATCCTGGAGGATTTCACATTGACAAGTCATCAAAAAAACAAACAAATCCACAAACAAAACAGCTAAAGAATATCAAAGCCAAAACCAAAAAATTACAAACACCCCCAAACCCAGAGTTCTGGTTCTCAGCTACCTCACTGCTACTGTTCTATGTAAGGACTCAAAGTCACTCATGTAAATAACACCAGATAATATTCTTGACCAGAACTGCTTCACTTCAGATAATTTTAAATTCAAATACCTGACTCTTTCATTATAATTCCCTGTGGTCCCTGATTTCTCACTCAGTTACTCCTTCTACACCATATCTTGACCCTTCAAAGTTTCCAGTCCCTGTAGCCACCCTGTCAGCCTCCTCAAGTCCCACTCTTCACTCTGTAGACCACACCCTCATGGCCTATTTCAATCCATCCTTTCCCAGTACCCGAATCAGGGGCTCTTTCACCATTTTATCCAAATCAACTGTCAAATTTCCAACCATGAATTAATACGATGATTTACTTCCTTTGCTGTTATAAATGCTCCTAGAAAATATCACACAATCACTCAATTGCTGCCACTACCAATTCATAGTCTTTCATCATAGGGTGGAAGTCAGCCTTCATTCCCTTAGCTTTGACTCTCATTCTGTATTGCTTCACACTCAGTGGAATATATAGTTTTCTGAATCATTGACAATACCTCTAACCATCCGTGCTCCCTATACAAACTTACTTGAATCCGAATTCATATTGCCTTCTTGGTTTTTGCTAGAATGGAAAGAACACATCTCTTTCAGTCTAAATTCAATCTCTCCACCAGTGCTCTGGATCCTCCAGATTAGTCGATCATCCCCCCTTCGTCCGTGTCTTAAGCCTTTCCTTCTCTAAATACTCTTCCTCCTCATAGTCTCTTCCATTAAGTGAATCTTCTTATAAGCTGACTTTCCTTGCTACAGCTTTGCTCTTTCTCATTTTCACATATTGGATTTTTGAAACATTTCTTAGATTTCCGTTGTCTTTACTTCAAGTTTCTCACATCACCACCCTGTTCTAAGAACATACTTAACCAATCTTTTTCTTGTTTGACCACTTGAGAGCGTTTATTATAGCTGAACATTTCCTTCATTTTTTTTTTCCTGACGTCTATTACCATTCTGTTCTTTTCTAATCTCTTGCTGTTCCTCATTTTCTTTCGCAAACTTTCCTACTGCTGCCCATTCCTTTATGTTTGTATCTCTTACTCTTCTGCCATCCACCACAGACTCCCAGAATCATTTTGTTCTCTCCCAGGGCTTCAGGTACTTTGCGATGGCTCCCCACGGCCTTCAGCATTGAGTTCTGAAGCTTTGGCCTGCCAACGGGCTCCTTCAGCTCTGCCCATGTTTCTTCTCCAGTCTCACCTTTCCTTCTCCTCAACACTTTAACTGCTTATTAAATATTTGTTGCAAAATTGATGAAAACTCTCAACATTATTTATAAAGATTAAATAAAATTATGATTGACTAAGGTCACTCAGATGATAAGTGTCAAAGTCAGGTTTCAAACCCAAGTCTTTCTTCTA